>CM055967.1:1182500-1265000 GCA_029531755.1 Holothuria leucospilota | reverse complement strand
TCACACTCAGTCCCTTCGAAATACTTAAAATCCTAACAAAGTATAAATATCCATAAAGATCCTTCTTCTAGTTTCAAACTGCACCAACAAACTCATGGAGTTCCAAGAACCCTTTAATCAGTATGATCCTTTAGCCACTTCCAAGAGGTTACAGTTTGTTCCTGTTTATAATGTGATAATAAAGTTGCTGTACTGACTTCTTTCAGTGTGGTAGACTATAGAGAAAGGTGCTCTGCAGTACACGGGTATTCTCTATTACTAATAATTCCTCCTGGCTTAAGTGTAAGCTTGAATCCAAAATCTTGATCACAGGGATATTGCTATACAATTACAGTACAGTACATGCAACATATTAAGTTTCAACACCGCCTAACAACTTGCTTGTACAGATAGAGTGGTTGTTTGGAATCACTGACAATCAAACACCTTCATCAAATCAAATTGTCCACAAAAGGGGTAAAAACAGAGTAACATGTTCATCTAAAAGGAAAGTTATCTTCTTTTATGACACAGTTATATCTATTCTAGCAATGTGCTTCTGTACAGTATGATGGCAAGACCATGCAGCAAGATTTCAAGATTACCTTGGAAGATATGTGGAGTTGCAGCAATATATAGAGACCGTACATGTATGTCACAACCCCTTTCTTGTGCAGATCAGTATATTTTAATTCAATTTGGTCGGCAGCCTGAAAAAAAAAAACAACAACAAATCTTTAGCACACTGAACAAGTGATAATGTATAAACTCTTTTTCATACAGCCTGTTTACTCACTGAGTCACTGCAGGTACTTTAAACGGCTGATGTGATAAGGAAGAAGGATTTTGTGCACAGTTTCAGCTGGAGAGCAGCCCTGTAGCCTTTTCGATTCACTCAGCCTTTTGGGGACTTTGTGAGATCCTGTACTGCCACATATTTTAAGAACATTACAATGCAAGTACTGTATATTAACCACTTTCTATCTGTATTTGGACTTGATGACCTCACCATCCTCAGTAAAGCCTTGTTTGTGCGTATAGGTTCTTCAGCATGCTTTACATCAAGCAGGTGCCAGGGTATTTTTACCCCATGGTCCTCAGTTTGCTCAAAAGAGAGGACAACTTCTGAGTCTCATAGAAAGCACCTTGTAGTATGTCCCAACTTATTAAACTCAAACCTGAAGTTATGTAGCTATGTAGTGTCTCCATGGTCACTGACATAAGTTGCTGAACTCCTAGTTTTGCATAGTCATGCCGAACACTAGTGTTTCCAAAACTCAGAGTCTGTTCTCATCACCCTCACCCCACCACCTCACCCCTCCCCAAGTTTTTCTTTGTTTCTTCTTTCTTTTCTTTGTTTCTTCAGTCTTCTTCGAGACTGCTTCATGCTTTAAGTATTAATGTTGTTTTCTCATGAGCAAACTAACTTCAAGTCCTAAATTTTCAGATATTAATCTTTCCAGAATAACTCACAAAGCACTTAAGCCAAATCTCACGCGAGTTTGCAAGAAGTAGACACACATGTGCTCTACCTCACACAAATGTACAGTAAGAACACAGCCAGGAAACTTTAGCTTGCATAAAGCATTATTAACATGCCCTCTCAAGATAATGTTGGTTACTGCTCTATGTAATAGGCATGAAAATGGTGAAAACTCTAAAAGCAATGAAAACTTGAGGAAAAATTACCAAAGTAGCCACATATTGCCACTTTCTCCTACCCAATCATCTTTAAAAATGAAAATGTGCTGCCTCATAAAGTGGCACCTCACAGTGCAATAACTTCAGAATATCGATCTCCCTTTCATGCTTGAGCTACTGTAAAAATGATCCACTAGAGGCATTTTCCAGTTCAGGCATCACTTTGCATGAAAATTCTCGCAGGTTTGTATAAAAGTCTTAAAATTTTCCCTTACAAATAAGCACTTGAAAGGTAATATTCAAATGATTTCTTGCCTCAAACTTTGTAGGCTATACATTATATATATATATATATATATATATATATTTACACAATAAGAATCAGTACAATTGGATATTAAGCCTTTACCGGTGGTTTCGTGCTAACGCACTCTTCAGATGGTTGTGAATGAATGAACCTTTCTACAGCAGGCCTACGATGTTATGGCTCACCTGGTTTGATTTTATTGTGACTGGATTTGATTTTATTGTGCCTACAAGCGGAGATAAGCTCTGAACGGGAGTTGAGCAAGTTGCACTTGCTTTTCATGGATAGAATACAAAGAATGCACAGTGAGCATTGATTGCGTGAAGCCTGGCGTGTGGGTATACCGATAATATAGACCACTTTATGTCGTACGTTGAGTTTGACCGTGTAAGATTCCAAATGTGTTTTGACAACTCGGTTTTATTATCATATTTTTCGTGGCGGAAAGATTTAAGGTGATTATTGAACCTTAATTTGAACTAACCCCCCGTCATGCCTATGTAGGTCATGGTGCTGCCCTTAGACGTTACGTCAGCCCGGTAAACTACGGATTTTTTCATACAGTCTCCGTTGACTGGGCAGTTGCTTTTTTGTGTACAATTACAAGCCTGCTGAGGGGTTTTATTGGATGTTACCTTAAAGATGTGTCTCTGTCTTGTCTGCTTGAAGTTGGGCATGCAAGAGTAACTAACTTTCACATTGTTCTTATTGAATAACTTGTGTAGTGGGTGCTGTTTAGGGAAATGCTTATCAAGTAACTCTAGAAACCTTTTCCCATCATTGGTTTTGACATTGGCACTGTATGGTGGGTTGAACCAAATAATTTTTCTCTTTCTGTTCTTCCTTTTGGGTAGGGGGCTGGGAGATTTTGGTTGATACTTCAGCTTAGCACTGTATCCGCTTTCTTTTAGTGCCTTTTCGAATGGCCCTAAAGAGTCGTGAAATGCATTTTCATTGCATGATAACTCGGATACG
Source organism: Holothuria leucospilota (assembly GCA_029531755.1). NCBI lineage: Eukaryota > Metazoa > Echinodermata > Holothuroidea > Aspidochirotida > Holothuriidae > Holothuria > Holothuria leucospilota. The sequence goes on along the minus strand of CM055967.1, from coordinate 1,262,098 downwards.
CGTTTGGCAATTGATCTTGGAAGGTGCTTAATTACCGTTGGTGGGTGATTAGAGTTAATATTAATGTAGAGTGGATCGTTGCCGGGCTTACGGTATAGCTGGTATTTTCCATTTGTTAAATTTAAAGTTACATCAAGGTAACTGACAATTTTTAGGTTAGATTCTACAGTTATCTTGAGTCCAACGGATTGGAATATATCTATACAGGTATTGCGAAGTTTGTCGGCTGTCCTGGCAGTAAGATTTTTGAAAACCGCGAGGCCGTCGTCTCGGTAGAGGCCAACGTTAGCTGCCGGAAAGTGTTTTGACAGTATGTCTAAGATAAACAGCCCAACCAGCTCGCAGATCTCGGCACCGTCATATGACCCCATAGTCACGTCAAATAAGCCAACTCCATCTCGTTTTACCCATGGCTCGGATTTGTGGAAAAGTAGTGATTTTTAATTTAAGAGTCTGTTCAAGGTGATTGGCACTGTACTCACCATAAATGTATTGTACAGTAACTCTTAAAAAGTGTCTTATGTGAGTATGCTGTTTTTACCTTTAGTGCAGAGGCTATAGGAAAAAATTGTACACTTTTTGACAAAAGCATGAAAATTTCCTCATAGGTACTTTAAAGTACGCTGATTCATATTATACTTGGTACCTGCCCCTACCATCACTTGACAGGCCGCTATTTTGAATTTAAAATTGCCGCCATTGGAATCTATTAACTAGGGTTTCTCAGCATCTAGACAACATAGAAATGTAATTTAAATGTCCATACCTACATTTATGGTATGTGTGAATCCATTTTCGTGATTTAAAATATCACCCGATGGTCGGAAGGAGATCAAACGGCCGCCATTTTGAAATTAAAATGGCCACCATACATGTATTTTATTCGTCTGAGGGTACACATGAAGATAGAGTTCAATAGGCTCGTTTAGCCAAAGTTCCCCAAGAAAAGGCCATTTTCCCGGGTGAAAAATAAAGACGTATTAAGTCGCCTGATGGCTAAATCCTCCTATTGAATTCTAGCTTCATGAATTGTAAACTTTTGACCAAATCATGAAAGTTTGCTCATAGATACTTTCAAGTATGCTGATTCGTATTATACTTGGAACCCATCGCTCCCATCACGTGACAAGCAGCCATTTTAAATTTAAAATGGCCCCCATGGAATCTCTCAACTAGGTTATCTCAGCGTTTAGACAACGTACACATTCGATTGAAATGTCGATACCTACATATTAAGAGTGCCTGAACCCATTTTGTAAGTAAGAATATGACACGGCGGTCAGAAGGGGGTCGAAGGACAACCATTTTAATTTCAAAATGGCCACCATACAACATGTATTTCATTCGACTGAGGAAAAGTTGTGAACTTTTTGACCAGATCATGAAAGTTTTTTTATAGGTAAAATGCTCTTAAGTAGGTTGATTCAAATGAAGCAAAGTACATATCGTTACAATCACGTGACTAACCGCCATTTTAAATTTAAAAATGACTGCCATCGGAATCTATTAACTAGGATATCTCAGCGTCTAAACAACATGCACATGGAAGTAAAATGTTGATGCCTATGTATTTAGAATACGAGAATCTATTTTTAGAATTAAGAATACGTCCAATGGTTGGAACAGGGTCAAACGATTGCTATTTTGAATTCAAAATGGCCCCATTCATGTAAATTTTATAACCATGATTGTGACGGCATTACAATGATTTGATTTGAAAGGTTATTTTTTATAATTATGCTAAATCTAACGGTCATTTCCTAAGACGAAATAAATTATATCACTTAGTCGCCATAGTTTGGTTCAAGATTGCCGTCATAAGATAAGTTAGCCATAGCATATCCCAATTAAGTCAAGCTTGAAAGTATTAATCCCAAACGTTTAGTGGCCTTTGCAACCTTGTTGGGGTTTTCTTCATAACATAACATAACTTCTAACATAACAAAAGACTTCTTTTTGGCAACATATTAAATTGTCCGAATGTGTCCTCTTGTGGGAAATTATGAAGAAGCACAAGTTAATTGCTTCTGCGCTATTTATGTACTAATTCGGATATTAATCGCGTTTTATGTAAAACATAATTTATTTTTCCCTTTCTAATGTATTGTCTGCACCCCTAAATGATGAGAATAATGTTGTGTAAACCCTGCAACTTAAACAGTTGCACGGAACCTATTTCTGTCGATGCAATGATCGCCCAATTGGAGAAATAGTTGGACGTACCATTATGTAGCGAACAGCGAACAAAAATCTTGACCTAACTGCAACTAAAGATCTTAAATACAAACAGGGTCCCTAGCACTCCTAAGTCCATAGTGTTCCTTCCTTGTGCTTAATGTCATCCATTACAACCCGGAAATGACCAACTACTTGCTGGCCAAGCTTTTAGGATCCAGGGGAGCTTTTTCCTACTAAACTACTTCCTCTGTCACGCTAGGGAAATTTCTTTAATAATTTAGCCTTCTTGGGCCATAAGAATTTATGTAACACATTATCCCATCGGCAGATCTAGGAGGGGCCCGAATGATAAGTGACAGATACTCATTACTGTTTCAGCTCAATCCAGGGAGCAGTTACCAACGTCCTGGGCTAGTACTTCCAAGGTAGAAGCCCTACACAGCAAAACCAGATGTCATAAACACAATCAGGAGGTGAAGTCTTGAGACGCCTCCCTGTGCGACCTTTTTCAAGTTGATAAGAACAACAGAGGAGGAACTCCTAAAGTATTTCTGAACGATTTTAGTTTTATCTTAGTCCTCAGAGTAGAATGACTCCAAGAGCAGGCCACTAGGAATCACCATTGCCTGGGCCTTGGGGAACCTGGATGGAAGCACCATACGAGATAGCTTTGTCTTCACTTGCCGAATACGGAACCATTGGCTTGCAAGTGGCATTATGACCATCGACATGGCCCTTTAAAGGAAAATAATTGCCCGCTCATGCACTACACTAGTGGTTCCCAACGGAGACGTTATCGCCTTCTTGGGGCGTTTGATCAGTTCAGGGGGCAACGAGCCTTAAGAGGGAGGCAGAGGGCGTTTTGAAAAGATGAGATATTAAATTTAAGCCGGGCCTTCACAAGATTCCAAAAGGTTTCCTCTAGCTGAGCGTCTAAATTACTTCGCCTAAAAAGGAGATAAAATGAAGTCAGCAAGTCGCGTAGTCTAACATTTCCTCATCGGGTGTGATACAAAGTTTGTGAATTACTGTAACTGCAACTGTAAGAGAAGTGGCTATGGCTTTTTCCATGAATGTAGTTTTTCTGTCCACAGGCATGATATACTGTCAGGAAAGACAATTGTAAATAACTGTAACATTAAAGATAACTTTTGAAATGTGCTATGAAAGAAAACTTTCAAATGCTTTCAAAAATGCAAGTTTTAGGTGAGCTATTTTCGTCTTTCTCCTTATTACGACCTGTAGGGCAGCTTGAGTGGCAGAAGTCTTTCAATGCGTCATGCCACCAAATACCATCCTTCTTCCTCCCACTCACGAGACAATTCCCTTCAGCATCAAAGAGAACATCCGTTAGTAACTAGAATGGTCTAAGCTGAATTTTTGCAATCTCTTTGGAGGGCATTCAAGGTTATAAGGTAATCGGAAGATAATCAAAATTTGGCTTACAGGGCTTTATTTTTGATTCGACCATTTCTTCAATACTCGAGAGCTTCGGGGGGAGGAGGGCTTTTCCCCTTGTCCCCACTGGAACGTTGCCCCTGGTCCCCATTGGCATTCCACACTTTCGTAAGGTGCCGTCCTATTCCAAAAACGTTTCTTCGATATGATCACGATCAAGCAATGATGCTTCCGTTAATTGCAGTTTAAGTATTCGCCTTCACAAAAGCGCCCCGGCCTTTAGAGTCCCACACTACCGTTTTGCTACCTGGGTGAGACCTAGACGTACAACGATGTATGTGTAGGTCTACCCTTTCGTTCAACATGTGTTTTTTTTTTGTGGGTTCATGCTTAACAATGCTATGTTATAGACCGGGGGACATTTGTCCAACCCAAATCGGTGAAAATGGAGGATTAGCTGAAAAGGTTGGGAACCACTGCACTGGATGATGTAACTGCTGGAGTGAACTTTACATTGTATCCCTCTGGTATGACATCCAAGAACTAAAAGTCCCTTCTGACCATTGCCAGCCATCTCCAAACACTCGCGTGTTTCCTCAATGTGAGGTAATTTATCCAGGAAAAATCAAGCACAGAACCAGCTAACTATGGTCCTGGTGCCCCTTCAAAACCAGTACTTGTGAACCTGAGTCTTTTTAAAGCCAGTGAAGCTATATTACTTATTTCGCAGCACCACTACCTATGGGAAAGCTTCTTGCGATGCTACATTACATCCACAATATGCAATTAAATGTAACGGCAGAACTATTCTGACTGAGGAAAATATTTTTAACTTCTAGATTTCGTGAAGTCAAATATAGCAATTCGTAGCCTATATTTAGTAGGAGTAAGGCCCCTCTGTCCAAATTGAAACAGCCATTTTTAAATATGGAATGGCAGCCGGGCATATGGTGGTCGGTGTTACACGGGTAGCAATGATTATCAGGACGCCATTTTTAATATCCTCTTATTTATTCAACGTTACCAAAACCAACATATGTCACATCTCCCTTTTCAATATGGATTAAAATATCACCCTATGCATTCCGGCTTATCAGAGAGAGTTAAGAATAAGAGTTAAAATAAACATATATACACTATGTAGAAAACATATCTGAATTTCAGCATTCTTCTATGTATCTTCTAGATTGTTTAATTACTCTACCACTTGAGCTATGCTTTTCAGTTTCCGAGAATTCTTGTTACCAGAATCATTTGTATGAACATTGTTATCATCAGTATCAACCTCTGATGCAATTTCATCATTTTCTTCCTTAGTTTACATCAAATCCCTTCTGTTTTTCCTTATTTTCCTTAGGCATTTCTACTATATAAGATTTAGGTTGTTAACATGGTGTCACTACCTTAGCTTGCTCCCATTCACCTTTCTCACTTCTAACCCTCACTATATCCCCTTTCTGTAGTTGTTCAAGTGTATTTGACTTTCTATCATAGTATATCTTTTGAGTACTTTGTCTTGCAACTTCCTTTTAACCATACCTAGAACTCGAGGTTGAAGCAATTTAGCAGTAGTGGGTAATAGACCTTTGAGTCTCCTATTCATCACCAACTGCGCAGGAGATCCCAAACCATTGCCTAACGGTGTGTTTCTATATGCTAACAGACACAGATATGGATCTTTTCGATCTTGTAAAGCTTTCCATTGGACTGTGCATATGTAGGACTTGACGCGTATGGTGCGCTTACCTTGCCATTAGTCATGAAATCGGCATATGTCAGTTTCTCATGATCTGATTGGATAAAATCTTTATATCTGAAGGAAATCGGCATATGTGCAATTAAATGGAACATTGTCTGATACCACTTTATGTGGTATACCATATCTTGAAAAGACTTTTTTCATCGCATTAATTACGCCCGCTCTGTTGGTTTCTCTCAGCTGTGTGATTTCTGTGTATTTCGAATAGTAGTCAACTACTAACAGATAGGTCTTGTTTTGAAAATTAAGTCGGTTTCAACTGTTTGTCATTGCTGTATCAGGAACATTATGAGGTTTCAGTGGCTCTCTTACATTTGCCTTTCTGTGTTTTAAACAAACTGAACACCTTGAGATCATATGTTTTATTTGAGTCATCATTCGAGGCCAAAATAACAACTCTCTTGCTTTCCTTTTACATCTTTCCATGCCCTGATACCCTTCATAAACCTTGTTTTAGGATTGTCCTTCTCAATGAACTAGGTAATACAAGCCTTTCACCCTTAAATATCAAGTCTTCAACAATGTGCATCTCTTCTCAATAGTCCCAATTTTCCCTTATTTCCTTCTGAACCTCTGACTTTTCCTTTGGCCAACCCTGTTTAATCACTAGTTTCAGTTTTACTAGGGTCTCATCATGTTTTGTTTCTCATACCAATTCTCTTTTCTTTTCTGGGGTCATTGGCAAATAAGTCACCAAAGTATGAACCATTACCTAAACTTCTCCATCAAAGTCATCGTCACTATGATCATTCTCTAAGTATGTTCTTGGGAGTGTATCGGCAACGTATAACTCCTTTTCTGGCCTATACTGAACTTTCAGATCATATTTCTGAATACGCAAAAGTTATTTTTGTATCCTGGGAGGGGCGGAACTGCTTTTTGTTTGTTTTCGTTTTTTTCATTACTGACTCTAGAGACTTATGGCCGGTCTCAATTTGTACTTCTTTCCCACAGATACACTGATGGAATTTTTCACAGCCATATACTATGGCCAGCATTTCTTTCTCTATCTGAGCATACCTCTGTTGGGTCTGAGTTAATGCTCTAGACGCGTATGCCACTGGGTGCCTATTTTGCAACAAAACATTTTTAATCCCATTTGAGAAGAATCAACAGAAATCTTTCCTGGTTTAGATATATCAAAATACTGTAATACCGGTGTATTTGTGACCATTTCTTTGAGTCTGCAAAACGTATTTTGTCTTTCTCCCTCCCAGTGCCACCCTAACCCCTTTCTGTAACAATGCTCTTAAAGGCCCAATTACCTCTGACATGTCTGACAGAAATTTGCCCAAATATTGTGTCATTCCCCAAAATCTCTCCAGATCTTTTCTACACTGTGGACGTGGCATCTTCCTGACTGCCTCATATTTTGTTTTGTCAGGTTTCAGCCCTTCTTGAGTTAACACATGGCCAATGTACTTGATTTCTTTTAACCCTATTTTACACTTCCCTCTATTGAGTTTCAGGTTGTTCTGCCTGGCCCTTTCTAAAACCATATTCAACCCTTCATCATGATCACTCTGGGTCTTTGCCCATACCAAGATATCTACAAATGTATGTACACCTTTCACGCCATCAAACATTTGACTCATGGTTTTATGAAGAACTTCTGGGGCACTATGTATGCCATATGGTAATCTCAGGAATATGAAACGCCGAAATAGTGTATTGAACGTACATAGGTTAGCACTTGGTACTTGTCAAAATCCTTCATAAGCATCAAGTACAGTGTAAAATTTTCCACCTGCCAAGTTACTGGTATCTCATCTACAGTTGGCAAGTGAAAATGCTCTCTCTTAATTGCTGTACTCCAGGATCAACTTCAATATGGTGTTCTTTAGGCAGAATTCCAAGACCTCTGAAGAAATCATGGTATTCTTCAAATATTTCACTTGTGCTTTCTTCGCTGTTAGATGTAACATTCCACACTTTTCGAATCAGACCTAACTTTTCACAGGCTTCAGCACCTAATACTGGCTTGGCTCTTACATTGACAACTAAAAATCTAATGTTTAAATTCCTTCCATGATGATGCCTTCTCATAGTGCAAGATCCCAAGACTGGTATTTTCTCCCCTGTATATGTAGAGAGGTTAACATGTACTTTATAAAGTAACTGTCTTTTCGCTACCTGTCTGAATACTCTAATTGGTAAGATGTTGACCTGTGCACCCGTATCAAGCTTAACGCGAACCTTCTGCTTTCCTAACTTGATGTCAGCCAATCCAGTCATCTTCAACTAGGGTGTTGTTCAAGGAGTTCATGTATATTGTGTCAAGAAATAATCCTGGTAGGCTCCTCATCTTCATTTATACTTTCATACTGCGCTCCAACAACTCCTATTTTCCTCTCAGGATTTTGAAAGCAACACCTGGCAAAATGTCCTTTCTTTTGGCAACAATGACATGTTTCCCCATATGCGGGCATTTCCCTGGGTTATGCCTAGTTTCACACGTCTTACAATTTCCGCTTCGTTTTGTTGATCCTAACGACTTAGGCTTTGTACTTTCATTGCTAGTTCCTTTAGGCCTTTACTTAGACATGTTAAGCTTTGCAGAGTCCCCGCATTTCTTTTGACTAATTGAATAAAATGCTTGATCTGACCCTGTTAGCGTTTTTTCCTGACATTTTGACGATTCTGCAGCACGGCATGTGTTTATCGCCTTCTCTAGAGTCATCCTCATCTCGTAACATTCTTTCACGTAAACTGTCACTTCTCACTCCAGACACAATTTTATCTCGCATAAGACTGTCTTTAAGATCGCCAAATTCACATGTTGTACTTAAATTTCTCAGATCCGTAACATATTGGTCAATCGTTTCTCCCTGTTGTTGTATTCTAGAGAAAAACGTGTGTCTTCAAACTTCGCCTTCAACGCTGTTAAGTTATGCCTGTCTCCTTCATTGTCAAACTTGAAGTATTGTACACGTCCAGGCCTTGCTGGCCTTTAACATGTAGGACCAGGGACGACTGCAGCTTAGCGTCTTTCTTGTCTGCTCCAGACGCTTCTAGATACAAATCAAACCTTTGTATCCATTTGTCCAGTATTTTGGAAAGATTCCCCTCAAAAGTAACGGGATTTGGGGTCTCAACTGCTCCATTAGCGTGAGATTCAAAGTCCTTCTGATACCGTGTGACACGGATCGCAATGATTATCAGGACGCCATTTTTTATCTCCTCTTATTTCTTCGTTTCTCAAACGAAAGTAAAGCTTGGGCTATACCAAAACCAAAATATGTGACAGTAGGGATGGGTAATTAGCCCTATTTGACCCACTCAACCTTGTCAAAAAGTTCACAATTTTTCTCTCAGCCGAATGAAATACACGTTGTATGGGGGCCATTTTGAAATCAAGATGACGATTCTTTGACCCCCTTCTGACCGTTGAGTAATATTCTTAATCACAAAAATGGATTCATGCAATCTTAATATGTAAGTGTCGAAATTTAAATCCTATGTGCATGTTGTCTAAACGCTGAGATACCCTAGTTGATATATTCCATGGCGACAAATTTTAAATACAAAATGGCGGCCAGTCATGTGATGGTAAGCGATAGGCAAGTATAATATGAACCAGTATACTTGAAAGTACCTATAAGCAAACGTTAATGATTTGGTCAAAAAGTTAACGATTTTACCCTCAGTTGAATGAAATATATGAAAGACGACCACTGTGATTTCAAAATGGCGGTCGTGTGACCCCCTTCCTACCTTCGGGTGGTGTTGTTACTTACAGAAATGAATTTCCACACTCTACAAATGTAGATATCGACATTTAAATTACATTTGTATGTTTAGGGTTACCACATCTATTTTCTGGCAAGGAGGACATGGATAGCTATGCTAACGGCGGCTTTGTGCACAGGTTTGTCATACCTCGTGTGGTGCGTGTCTCCCCTGTCTCGTAACACGCGTCTGTCAGACCGTATTGTTCGGCAAAGAAGGTAGCCGAGGCCGTGCCCATTGTACAACAGTATAGGTGGTAGGCCCGCTCGATGCATTTTGCGATCACTATAAGTGACGTAGTACAACTTGCAAATGTGGGACGTGGGTACGGGGTATCTATAATCCTTGTATTTGTGAAGAAATACGAGATAGAATACCATTAGTTCTATCCACTATTCACGGCATCGGCATATTACTTAGTTCAGGCATATAATACGACCAGTAAATCTTTCATAATATTTAGCCCGCAAAGCAAAATTAGGGAAAACCGTGCCCGTCAGATGATATGAGAAATGCATGAAATCCGGACATTGTGGGAAATTTTACAAATCCACCCGGACGCCAGCGCTAACCAGTAAAAAGAGGAAATGTATGTTGGGTCTAGACTCTGAGAAACCATATTTAATAGATTCTAATGGCGGCCATTTTTAAATTCAAATTGGCGACCTGTCACATGATGGTAGCGATGATTACCAAGCATAATATAAATCAGCGTTCTTGAACGTACCTATGAGGAGATTATCATGATTTTGTCAAAAGGTGCACAATTCACCCAAAATTTGGCCCTAAGCCACTGTACTATATGTAATCAGTGCTGTACAGGTGCCTGTATAGATGCACCAGTAATAGATGTTGGCCTGGCGGGAGAATCATCACTGCGTTTGTATAAGTGATGCCAAGATAGCGATTTAGGATTTAGCCTACCCACGAGTTGACTAGCCGAAGTAGATCCCAGGAAGTTTTTAATTGAATGATTATGATAGTTTTTCGTGTAACAAGTTTCGGGCAGGGTTTTGTCTTTTTTATTTCACTTGAAGATTTAGTGATTTACAAGAATTAGCACCATCTCGCCATACCGTCGCCTGCATCTTAAGAACTCTTTCAAGAACACATTTGCTTTGAACAATAAAGGGCGTTGTTATAGCAATTGCAATTTGTCCCACAAAAAGTAAGAGAGTCTTCTGCAACTTACAACAGAATCCCAACATTCATTAAAATGTGAAGTTCGTTTAGTAACTCTGGTTTATTAGCACGGGCTTTAGAATTATATGTCATGTATATCTTCCTTAGTTTTCTGTGGGTGGACAGACATTTTACAAAGCCCATCTTACTAGGTTGTAGGTAAGGAGTTGTGAATCAAAGAAGTCGTTCATGTAATCCATGTTTCATAATACTATAGACATAAATGAGGTTTTTTTCATGGACATCATGTGTGAATCACTCCATGATCTGTTTTCACCTTGAACTTATGAGCATCTTCTTGGAAATAATATGTATCTGATAACCAACTTAAGTGCAAGGTTTTAATTTCCAAGCAAATCACAAATGAATGAAACTGAAAAGGTGTGAATTAACAAATTTCTAGTCATAGTTTTTTCGAGAATAAAGTTGATCTTGTTGTTTCCACATTTCAGCTTGTCCAAATGGCTGCGAAGTTCCTATCGTAGAAAACATTTTTTTTACAACGACAAACAATGACGCCCACGAGCCCTTACAAGCAAAGACATGTATAAATCGTAATGTGGAACCATATATTTATGCACACTGCCGTGAGGGACTGTTTCTCCAAAGAAGTGATCATCACTACACATGTTTACAATCGGGTGAATGGGAGAAGCCTTATGGGGTTGACTCAACATGTAAGTAATCTCGGTACTTTCACAAAGTTTAAAGAAATGAGCACACAAGCTAGGATATCCACGATGATATATTTAGGATTCTTCTCGGGGAGGGAAGCGTGGATTGCAATGACACTGACATGTAGGTACAAAGAAACAGTTTATCTGTATATTTTCAGCAATAACCATAATATGTCAATGCAGCATGTAGTTTTTCATCAGAAATGAAGCATATAAAAGTTAGACCTTGTGTAATCAGTATAACATCATGTTCTTTTTAGCTAAAAAATACGTAGATTGGAGTTGTTTTTTTAATTTGCTCGTAGATTTTTAACCTGGAGTAAGGTAACGTTTTGCTGATGGAATCGTAATTTGCACACTTTTTGCTCTTGATTGATACTGACTTTGAGCAGGGAGTTGCAACTCCCTGCTTTGAGCAACGGTTTTTACAGATAAAGCGCGACAATCTTTACAATGTGTGTTTTCGTTCAAATTGTACACAAATTCTTCATTCAAATTGACCAAATTTGAATGAAAACAAAAATGACCAAATTTTTTTTTCAAAGTGACCAAACAATTTCAATAGACATGTGATACCGCCCTTTCAATTGCCAATCTCCAAGACATTTACGATTATTTTGGCATCAAGCCCTTGAGGCAACAAATAATTCCACTGATATAATAGTGAAAGAAGTCACTGGAATTTATAGGGCATTTTGTGCAATTTAAAAGGAACCGAACTTCCATTGGACTCCGCCGTTTTAGAATCTCCTTTTAACCTTTACGATTAAGTGATGGTTCTGTGGAAGCTCATAGAATATAAAGAGTAATTCTAAATTTTTAGGAAATATTGAGGAATTTTCTCAAAATGTAAATACCTCTTATATCAATTTTTAAAGATGAATTTGTACATAAACGCAGCCCCCCCCCCCTTCATACGCACATTAAAACAGAGACAATGTGTCATTTCAAAGATATCAGCATCTTTTATTTTTAGTCTTTCTTCAAAGAGAGATAGTTAACATTGGCAAACATTCATTTTTTTTTAATTCTTGAACCATTTGTGGTAACGTTTAAAACGAAACATTAACCTCTCATTTTTTGAGGTATTTTAAGGTTAATGGAATTTCTCAATATTTTGGTATGCACATCTTAGTCACCTTTGATCTTGACCATCAGCAACTAGAGGGCATTATTTTTTAAATCCGTCCAATCGTTTTCAACATTTCACGTGGTTTAAGTACATTTAATATAGTGATAGGCAAATAATGACAGAAACTAATTTTAATTACTATTTCCTTTGCCCTCTGCCCTTTGACTTATGACTTATCAACAATTTTTTTCTTGAACGTGATTGGACTCTCGGTTTAGGAGGGAACGAACTTTCGTTCTCTTACGAAACCCCTCCTGCAGCCACACTTGAAGGCACACACAGCTTCACATTTCTTATGTAAGGTTGAGAAGAATATCATTTCTCCTAATGCATTTCATGCAGGGATATGGTGTTAAAAGTTTTTAATTAATACATTGTTTAAGAAAGGTTCTCAATGAGTTGCATTCCTGCTTTATTTCAGGTGGCCTTCGATATTGGCCATACAGCTGGGACTAATCCATTAAATTAAGTTGTCAATCACGATTTAGATCGAAGGGTTATTAACATGATGATAGTTCCTCCTTTTTAGCTTTGTTGTTTGCAAAGTGACGGCCTCATCCAGGATGTAATTTATTTCAAACGTGAAAATTTTAGATAATATTCACAAAACACAGAATCGGGTGTTTTCACATTTTAGTATATTTTGCACATAATATGTCGTTACTGCTCCTTGGGCACATTCTGCAAGCATTATTGATCCCATAGAACAACCCCTTGCTTAATGTCTGAACATTTAAGGTCCATCAAAAAAGCTTGATCTAAGGAAAAACAAATATTAAAGGTGATTTCGTTCCACTTTCGCGGTTGAAGATAAGGGTTCTAATAAGGATGTAAATTTGTATCTCACACTGGAATGTAGATATTATTGTCATCCGCTAAAACGGAATTTTGGTAAACAGCAATAGCAATTATCTGAAACAACATTTCTGCTTGATATTTTACATATATATATATATATATATATATATATATATATATATATATATATATTATATATCGTCGTCGTCGTCGTCGCCATTGTCGCCGTCGTCGAAATAGTAATTATAATAATAATTATGACGATGATATAATAATAATAATAATAATAATAATAATAATAATAATAATAATAATAATAATAATAATAATAATAATAATAATAATAATAATAATAATAATAATAATAATAATAATAATAATAATAATAATAATAATAATAATAATAATAATAATAATAATAATAATAATAATAATAATAATAATAATAATAATAATAATAGTAATAGTAATAGTAATAGTAATAATAATAATAATAATAATAATAATAATAATAATAATAATAATAATAATAATAATAATAATAATAATAATAATAATAATAATAATAATAATAATAATAATAATAATAATAATAATAATAATAATAAAAATAATAATAATAATAATAATAATAATAATAATAATAATAATAATAATAATAATAATAATAATAATAATAATAATAATAATAATAATAATAATAATAATAATAATAATAATAATAATAATAATAATAATAATAATAATAATAATAATAATAATAATAATAATAATAATAATAATAATAACGATAACGATGACGATGACGATGACGATGACGATGACGATGACGATGACGATGACGATGACGATGACGATGACGATGACGATGACGATGACGATGACGATGACGATGACGATGACGATGACGATGACGATGACGATGACGATGACGATGACGATGACGATGACGATGACGATGACGATGACGATGACGATGACGATGACGATGACGATGACGATGACGATGACGATGACGATGACGATGACGATGACGATGACGATGACGATGACGATGACGATGACGATGACAATGCTGACGCTGACTGAAGCTGACGCTGACGCTGACGCTGACGCTAACGCTAACGCTAACAATAACAATAACAATAATAATTAGTCAGTTTAAAGCTTTGCCAACGAGAACACCAATTTGATCCTAAGCCAGGCCATACATGTACCCCTCTCCTCAGTACCCCCAGCATGGCCCCGTGCACAGGTGCAAAGAGGGGTCTGACACCGTGTCAACTTATCTATAGGCACGTCGCTGCCCTTAGATAATTTCATGAACTGCCCTCTCTAGAGATTTTTCCACACTACGGCCCTGCAAATGCCTCATTAAGTGAGAATGTTTTAAGAATACACTTAAAAGAACGAATTGTTTTGCAAGAGCAAATATGTCTCGTCAGCCTGTCCCAAAGGTCCAGGACGCGGTGCTAGGAAGCGACCAAATGAGCTCTTGCTTCCCCGCTCATACAAGTATTTGGGAGCAGAGCCACGGAGAGATTTAAAGTGGACCTAAAGTCTAAAATTACAAGAATATATATTTTAGAGGTTGAAAAATGAATTCCATTCATCCAACTCCCGTTTTCATAGCTTACTCCGTTGCTGAAATATAAAATGTTGAAATTTATTCACTTAATTTGAAAATGTCGATTGCGCAATAATTTGTGATGCCCTTCTTGTACAACTCACATTACCTGCTTTTGTTTCCTTATGAAATTAATTTGTTTATATGACCTTGAAACATTTTCTGTTCACTTGCATAACATGTTGTAGGGAGGGGGATTTAAAAGCCAAGTCACCCTATAATAGTAAGACAGTGATCACATTTTGGCACAAGATGCAGTGGCTTTGGAAGAAACAAAGAAAAACAAAGACTGTAATTTGAGTAGTACAAGAATGACATCACAAATTATTGCGCAATCTACCACTTCAAATAGAAATACAAATATTTTAGAAATTTTAGACTTTAGGTACACTTTAAATGTAAGTAGCTTAAGTTGAATTAAATCCAATAAATCACAGGAAGCCATTGTAGTTTTTTAAAAATGGGCGTTGTATGGTCAGAATTTCAACCTCTTAAAACAACACGGACAGCAAAGTTTTGGACATTAGTCAAAGATTTAAGTGTAGTGGCTGAAAGTCCAAATTGTGGGAGTCCAAACGGGACGTAATGAAAGCATGCATCAACTTCTCATCATCAAAGTGGGAGAAAAACCTACGAATTCTAATAATATTACAAATGTAAACATAAGCAGTCCTGCAAATATTAGAAAATGTTTGCCGTGTTCAATTTTGAATCAAACGTAACACCCATTTTTTCGCAAAAGTTACACAGGAATTGTGAAACTATCACATGTAAAATTTTGATAGAGTAAATTCTCATCATTGGATTTCTTAGAAGAAAAAACAAGGAATTCAGTTTTTGAATCATCCGATCTCCAACATCTATGATACACTTCTCAATAGGAAGTTGAACATCAGAACGATTATTTGATACTAGCACGTAAAGCTGGGTGTAATCAGCCTAAAATGGTACTTTATGTCATGACGGGATATAAGCTCACCCAAAGGCTGCATGTACTTAGAGAACAGTAGAGGGCAGAGAACAGACCCCTGTGGGACTCCAGTCCGCAGTGGAAACGTGGGCGATTAATACTTACCAATTTTAACAAATTGATTTCTATCGCAGAAGTATAAAGCGAACCATTTCAGTATCATACCATCGAAGCCAAACGAGAATTTCAGCCTGTCGAAAAGGGCACCATGGTTAACCGTGTCGAACGCAGCAGACAAGTCAGGTAGCAATAACAATACAGAGGTGTTTTTGTTATCAATCGGACACAGTATATCAGTGGCAACGGGTAGCAGAGCCGTTTTGCTTTTCTGCGCAGAGCGGTAAGCGGACTGAAATGGTTCATACAACGAATGCCAATTGAGATGTTCTTGAATTCTAGATATAACAATACCTTCGACAAGTTTAGAGATAAAAGAAATAGGGCAATAGTTTTTAATATCATCAGTGTCAAGATTTGCTTTCTTCAAAATTGTTTTTACAACAGCATTTTTCCACTCACTTAGTACAACACCTGATTAAAAAGAAGTATTTATGATATCAGTGATAGATGTGTTCAATGACGATAAAATTTTACCATTTTGTATAAAACGTGTGGGGTACAGGATCTAACGCACAGGTAGCCGACAAGGCTTGACTGATGAGAGTGGCAATTTCATCCTCAGTGACCAATTTAAAATTGGTCAGCTAAGAGCCAGAGCTGAACTCAAATCGGTTAATAAAATAGTCATTTTGTGAGGAAACTTGATTGCTATGGACCGTTTTATTGATATTAGAAATTTCTGAACCAAAAATTGTCCAAAAGATGTTACTAGGTCACTCTTGTCCATATGGGTTGGGAGCACGTGTGAACCATGCTTTGTACCCGACAATCCATGTGCAATACCAAAGAGTTTCTATTGATCACCCTGACAATCACATATTAAAGCAGTGTAGTAGTCATTTTTTGGAATTGTTAATAGCATCCATAACAGTATTCCGTTCGCTTTAGTAAATTTGACTACGTACTTGTAATCCAGTCTGTCGCCACATACGCTTGAATTTGCGCCTGGTAGCATGAGCACACTGTCTCGCTGAAAGCATCCACGGCACAGGAGCTCTCATTTCCACGGCCTTGTCCTTAATGTGAGTATACGTTGCAATAACGGGTATTACTTGGATTTTAGATTCTCAAATCCATCTATGTTGGACATGTCGACAGAACTAAGTTCACGTGTGACGACTGTATCAAAGTTAGTGTAACTCCTAGACTTTGGTAATCTCTACTGGGCTGTGAACTGCGTTTAATAATAAGGTCAAACTGAATTGGATAGTGATCAGATTCAGCTGAGGGTGGATCTACTGTAATGAATAAAACAATGTTTGCATCCGCACCACAGATCATGCGATCAAGTATGTTGCCCAACTGATGTGTAGGTTTATCAATAAACTGCCGTAGACAATGAGTGCCCAAGAGACGAAGATATTTCATGGCTTGGAGATCATTAGCTTTATTTACATGTATATTTATGTCACCGAGAAACACCAAAGTATTTATTTTACGTACATGTTAATAAAGAGGTTCTGAAAAATCGTTGATAAAACCATTAAGTCAGCTTATTATTTGGGCTAGGTGGTGAGTAGTAAATGAGTACAAACGTATAACGACCATCCCTGGAATGAACTGCAACTTCCTGCCATTCGAAGTTAGAGAACTGCTCATGACATTGTCTTGATTGAAACAACATCCTTGTATATGATGGCTATAGTACCACTTGCAGTGACAGTAGGTGGAAAGTTTAGGAAAACGTATAAGGTAGGAGTTGCTTCGACAATGAAAAGTCCGTTGCTTTCTTCAACATTAACCGTTTTTCGGTGATGAACAGAAAGTCAAGATCATGTTCGTTTACATACTCACGAAGATGAGTAAAAATTTTATTGGAACTGGCTTTGATCAGTAGACACAATGTGGATGTAGGTATTGGCGAGCTTCGTTTACAGCATAACATGACACCTCAGATTGTCCATTGTCAATATCAATGCTTCTCAAGTTTGATTTACTTATCGAACACACTCAGAAGGATTTTGACGGCCGTTGAAAAACGTTAATAACCATAGGTATTCTAAGACGAACGACGATTGTAGAACCATGTTTTGATTGCCTATAATCCATCACTGCTTGATCCTTAGCTTATCCCAGCGACACAATATGATGAGCATCCACAGGTGACAGTGGAAAAGCAGTGCCCATTGTACTCCGTAAAGGGCGGAGCCGGTGACTTGTGTATACAAGAGGTTGGTCCATGGCAGTGAACACCAAGGTACCGAGTAAAGCCAAAATTTTGCAGGTCTAAAATATATCAAATGAGAAAACTTTTATGACTTGAAAATCACACAACCAAGAATTTGTGAAAAACAAGAAGGAGGCATTAAAATAAAATAACTTAAAAGACGCTAAACAAGTTTAAAAGATGTAAGTTGAAGAGCGTGATAAGGAGGTGCCCCTACTGGTGGTGCTGACCTCTGACCTTCTCGTAAATATATCTAAAACAATCGAAGATAATAAGTATTGTTCATGATCCAAAGGTACACTTCCATCATTCTTCACCCACTTGCCTTTTCAGCATTTCCGTTCTTTGTCGACTTTTACCACTTCGTCTCTTCATGTCATCTACACGTATTGTACGATGTCTTCCGTACCCTTTATTTCTCTTCAACCACCCCTCCTATAAAGTTATCATCAACTTTCCAAGGACCCTGACTTGTTTCTCTGAGCAGCCTAAGCTAATTAGTCAGGAACCTTACCATTTGCCTTCTGCTGCTGATCATGTACATTCTTTCGTAGCATCACAATTCAAATCTTTAATTTTCCTCTTTGCTTTCTCCGTCAATATCTATGCCTTACAATCATATGTAAGAACGGAAAGTTATAGGTTGCAATATTTTTCTTTATTGTGATAATCTTTACTCATATCTTTGTCTAATTCCATGTTTATTCCCAAATATTTACAACAGGCTATCCATAAATCCAAACATCTTAATTATCGGTATTTGTATGCATTTTGTGTTCTTTTCCTGCACATTTCCTTATTATTTTTTCTTACGTATTTCTTATTTTACAGTTTCAAATAACGTTAAATTAATCATTTTACTTTTAAATTTGTATTCGCAACCTTTTAACAATGATCTTTCATAGAGCTTCAAAATACACAAGTACACTGTACTGAAATGCAATTTGAGTATCGCAAAATTTGTAAATATCAAACACATTTGTGTAAGTGCACATTCGTTCTCTACTTTAGGTCAACTTTGTCGCCCCGGACAGTGTGTAGTACCGTACATCAGAAATGGTCATTATAGTGCTTATCGAGGTGGAACCCCTTTGGTAAATGGAACCTGCCTTGAAAACCACAGATATCTGCATGTTGTCTGTCATGATGGGATGCGCATAAATGGATCACCTTTTTACCAGTGTGTAGGAGGCGAGTTTGTGACCGGAAATGATGATAACATTGCATCATTTTGTTCCAGAGGTATTGCTTTATATTTCCCTTCTCTTACTAGACCAGGTTGAAATTAGGTATCTTTTTCGGCTGCATGAACTTTTTAAATTTGGAACACAATACATGGGTATTAATTATTCAGGACTAATTTATCACTTATTTTCATACATGAATACTACTCATGTCTGTAACGTGGGCGGAGACTGACACTTTCTTACTTAGAGAATGAGGTAACAGTTCTGTAGTTCAATAAGAAGCTTATTTGTAAGATTAATTATTGTTAATCGATGACCATCTTCACCCAAACCTGATTGTAAATTTCAATTCTACTAATCGTTTGTCAAAAGTTCGTCAGTCTACAGTAACCCCGCTATGTTTCAAAATTTGTGTTTCAACCAGCTGTACCCTTAGTCCATTTTTTCCTAACGTAGGTGTTTCACGGGAGTAGATCCTGATGGGGACAGCAGGACGCGTCCCCACCAAATTTTGCAGTGGTGGGTACAAGATATACCGTGTCCCCACCAGTTTGTCTTGACCAAACGCTGCATTTAGAATTCTCCTGTCTTGAACTTTGGCGCAGTTTGAACCAGCATTGTGCAAATGCCACACTATAAAAGACGAGAATTATTACTAGTGACACTGTCAGGCGTACCTTCCCGCTTAGATAATAGCCTATCAGGGAACAGATAGTGTCAGACACGTGTCCCCACCATTATCCAAGACGAAACTGTGCCCATGGGTGTTTTGGCCCCAATTGGGTAAATTCTATTCAGTGGCATTTTGGTGTCGGTGGCCACGGTACAACCTACCAGTAATGGATCCAGCAAGAGTAAGACAAAGTAATCTTATCCTCACACATATAAAATGCTTGATCTACCAACTCTTAAACTGAAAATGTAAATCTGAGTATCTCGTCCAGTTGAGCAAGGTACCTATCATACAGTTCAAAAACATAGCAATAGAGTTCAGGGAATAAAAGTGTAGGCTTAATCCCATACTTGGGCGGACTAGCCTTTTCCCCAATTTTTCCCGAGAGTCCCCGTTGTGGATGTGTTCTCCAATGCGGGTTTCTCCTGACGAATAAACCATAGTGTTCCTCCTACAAGATACACAGCTTGAATACCTTCACCAGGATATACGTTGGCGAAAGATAAAATAGCATATGGTTACCTCAAATCATTAGCTAAACCTAACGAGCTGGTAAAGAAACTGAATATAAAAGGCATAAGCAGAGGCCGCAAACTTATTTTAAACACAGCTAAATCTTATAAATGTTTTATTGTTTCACTTCAAGTATCTTTCGTGATGGGTTAGACTAAAATCATATTGCATATTCAGGGTAAACCAAGGAGTTACTCTATACTCTATCATATTATCTCTCGACAACGTTTATGCTGGTGAAGGTATTCAAGCTGTGTATCTTGTAGGAGGAACACTATGGTTTATTCGTCAAGAGAAATCGGTATTAAGAACACATCTAAGGCGGGGGACGCCCGGGAAAAATTAGGGAAAAGGAAACTTTAGGGGGTTTTGGGGGTCCTAGAAATCGTAATTTGGACAGCGAAAGTTTTAGCACTTTACGTATTTTTTCTCAAGAAGGTCAACTTTCATTTACGATTTGGATATCTCAAGGGGCAACTTTCCTCTGCCCCCCCCCCCAGAGGCTACGGCCATCAGTTGAAATTTGTTCGTCCTAAATTTAGTATCTTTACATAGTAGTACATAACGCACAACCTCACATTGTCTAAATTCACAAGAGCCAAGGATGCAAATACTTGGCTTTTATCACCACGAAGGACGTGCATCAAATGTAGGTCTAAGTGACGCAATCTATGAACAAATTCTACCTGTTTCTTCCTGTATTTTAGGTAGCATACCTGAATAAAACACTCCAAATGGCGATTACTGGCCAAACCAACTGGGAAATCACCGATCTGTAATATGTTAATGAGCCTATCTGCGCCTTATCGGAGAGCACTTCTATCAGCGTCTTTTGTGCGGTCGTTTTGCACCTGCTGATAGTAGCAGGTTTGATAGAGAGTTGATAGCGCTATCAAGACTGTCACTATCAATGCTTCTGTGCGGCCACCCCAGGACGATGATGCAAGGAATTGCTCGGTCGAGAACTGTTTCCTGAAAACTTTAAGCCCAATCTCAGAATAGCATCAATACATGATGGAAATTTTTTATTATGGGCATCATTTGTAGTGCGCTGTTTATGATTTGAAGTATACTACTCATCGCACAAGCTTATACAAAGGTCATTAAGTGCCTTGTTAGAATAAAGCTATTATGGGACATGCAATTTGTTAATCCTCTATAAAACTTTAACACTTTTGTACCCCCTCTTTGTCATTCCCCATTGGAAGCTGTACATTTGGATTCTTGTTCAAACTGGGTGAAACTACTCTTTTTGGTGTGCTCTCGAAAAAATTTTGGATGTCATTTGAAAAGCATCATACTAATGTATCCAGTTTAATTACCCAAGAGTTTCCAAGAGGCGGTGTGCCATGCCACAGCCAAACTACCTCTAAGTAGTGGTAATTTTTTTAATATTAAATCATTTCAAAGCTTTGCTTAAGATAGCACCATATCCCAACTAAGCCACCTTATCTTAAGAAAAATTTCTCAGAGGGCGGAGTTTCAACCCCTTCAATTACTCACCATACCCTTCCCTTACACCCAACAGAAATAAGAACAATTTTTCAACATATAGTCAGTTTAACACCTTGCAAAATATAGCATCATTTTGCATCTAAGCCACATTAAACGAACACAATTTTCCCAAATTGGAGGATGACCCCCAACCCTTACACCCTTCTCCAAAGACGGCGCACTAGGTGACAGAGGAATGACCCAACCCCGGATGCAATGCATCGTAGATACGAATACGCATACTTAACTGCGACTTTCCGACATCATCTGGGATGGAATTATGATATCACCTTCTTTGATGCCCCCCCCCCCCCCATTATGAAATTCTGGCGGCGCTACTGAACAGGGGTATGTCGAATCCCCGTTAAGGAAGAAGTTTCCAGTTTTGTCGAGGAGCCTTAGTAAATGAGATAAAGAATTTTATACCAGACGGACGGTGTAACTGTTTTGGCTATAAAGGAGGGCGGCTTTTTCTATTAAAACCTACAAAATTTTGGATTCTCTTTTCCATTTCTTTAATAGTTACATTCAATATGGCTAAGCAATGGAGAGCTCCTTCTTCAAAAACTATAGCTTAGGTAGTTTACAAATTTCCTGCAAAGAACCCAAATTTAGCCCCAACCGTGTAGTTATTCGTACAGACCCGTAAGCGGCGACGGCGGTGTGACCAACATCTGACAGGAGGGTGCCGGTACAAAGTATGTTATTACCAGTTTGGACCAGCCACCCTAAAAGCCGATGTATTTTTCTCTGAATGTAAACAGAGAGAGTTTTGGATACCAAATTTTTGTCATGTGTGAGTCGCACGTGGGAGATAGTCATAACTATAGTGACAAATTTGTCTTTTTCTGAGGTAAAACCCATGTCTCCAGCCGTAGTGAGGTCAAGGTTGATACTGGTCCTGCATGTACAGCATGCATGGCTTTCCAATGAAAACTCATGCCACTGCTAATATGGTTTCATCCAGTTGTGTGGTCTACGAACAGTTGTGGCATACAGCGGCCTTTCCCTTGCTTATTGCCCCTCCTCCACTTTCCCCAACTAAATCTGGTCCTTGAAAATATAGGTAATCGTTTGTAAAAGAAAAGGCCTGCTATGCAATGTATTAGACTCTGTAATTCTGAACTGTCTTGAAATGCAATATTTTGGCGGGCTTCGTTAGCCGCCCGTCACTGCTACTTGACGCAGGCCCACTTCCTGTATAACAGTTGGAGTGATAATCTGTTCCAAAGTCACGTACAACCCGTACAATCATCTATTCTCCCCATCACAATTCCCTTCATCAATAACTTGAGCGGCTTTTAGTCCGATTCAAGAAATCATGAAAAAGTGTCCAAATCGTCATTTCAGTTGTCTATTTATTGCCCATTGAAAGCCTTAAAAGTACTTGAATGCTTCATTTTTATGCCCATTATTTGGAAATGGCCCAAAATTTCCGGGGGCTTGGACCCCTGGCCCTCATCTGGGCGTTACCTCTGGGCCCCACCAGGGGTCATATGGCTTGTCCCTAAACCCCGCATGCACTCGCTTCGGGCTACTTGCGACATTTTTCTGTCGGCATTCAGAATGCTCAGGCAACGCTCCTAGCAACTGCAAGACACATGTGTAAGTGTTCACTTATGTCTAGTTTGCTAGTTACAGGGGCGTCAATCCGTATTGAAAAGTGGGGGGGGGGAGGGCATCGATGACTTAGCACAAACCAAACACTTTGGTGTTGAAGGGGTGTCTTACTATAGGCCCTTCCCTGTTCCCCTCTTATGATGACTGACGTTGCTCTTATCTAATAAAAATTTGTATTCATAGATAAGTACACGTAATTACTTCAAGATGTTTGGTTTGGTTTGGTTGGTTTGGTTTGGTTTGGTTAGTTCGGTAAAAAAAAACAATAAAAGGAGACAAAAGACGAAAACAAGAGCACAAAGCAGAGTACCAGGGATAACCCAAAAAGGCTTCAAAAAGCTTAATTCCATTGGGGTCCCTTTGGAAAGGACGAAACAACCGAGCAAGAGACAACTGCACATACATGTTATTTTTATCATGTCCCAAAATAGCTGCAACCACGCTCAGCAGCGCGGATCACTGTCAGAGAGCATGGTGGGGATGCGAAGGTCCCAAATTTTGACTTGCCGGATGTTTTCCAACTGAGTGGTTGCATGTCAATTGCACTTTCTTTTATGCGCTATGTGCTTTGTATATAGCCTAGGGGATCTTTCCTTTGCCACTACATAAAGGTGTCGTCCTGGGGGAGTGGTCTAAGGGGAGGTGGGTCCCCTCCCCTGTGAGAAATTTTTGTAAATTTAAGATTTCGTAGATGCAAAATGGTGCTATCTTTGGTATATTTTTGCAGCTGATCGTTTATGGCTGGAAAATGTCCATAATTTAGTGAATTTTTGGTTATGTGAAAGAAGGGAGTATGTTGTCTAAGAGAAGAATACGTTGTCAACAAATTTCCGGAAGACCCATTTTGGCTACTTTGCTGCTTTCTATTCTGGCAAAGTTTTTACCAAAAAATACCTGGGTGGAGTCAACAGAAACTTTATTGGACCATTACGAAAATTTTCCTTTCCTTCACTGTGCATTATAAAAGGGCATTATTAAGGCTGGCAAATGCCTGTATAGGCCTCCTGGAAGCTCTAGATCAATTATATAATATGGGGCAATCGTAATACTCATTATCTGACATCCAAATTATGATATAGAGTATGACGCCAACAGTGGCGTTGCCAGGATTTATTTTACGGGGGGCCATGCAGTATATTGTGTGATCTTCGGCCTGGGGAGAGGTCTAATGGGAGGGGTGAAAATTTTTCAAAAACTTAGGTGCGTTTATACGTAATCTGGTGCCACATATGCTAATTACTGAAGTAAAATTTGTGTTAAAAAATTTACGTTTTTTTAGGAACTAAAAGAAAAACAGGCATCAGAGAGGGGGACCATGGCCCAATGGGTCGTCCTCCTCCCCTTTGAAAATTTTTGAAAGCGTAGGTGTCCTTTCATGCAATTTGGTACCACATATGCAACCTTTTAAAGTAAAATTGTGTTAAAAGATTTACGTATTTTCAGGAACTAAAAAAATCGGCATCAGTGAGGGGGCATGGCTCAATGGCCCCCTAATACGCATTCCCATCGTATACATTGGCCCATTAACAATGCATGATTCCAAAAATTCCGAGAAGGGACCCTTAAAACACTTCCGATAGAACTAAACCCGACTTACGGTCCTTTAGGACGAGCATTTTAGACGCAAGAGGTATGGGGTCCTCCCTTGGAAACTTTGAAATCACAAACACTGCTAAGTACAATTTTAGATTAGAAAAAGTTTACTCGTGTCCCAATAATGATCATGCATCCTTCAACATGGCCAATTGGTGTTGCTTTGAGTCCTCCTATGGAAGTATAGAAATACGGAATCCTTCACCTTTGCAGCAGGTGTACTCTACTGGCATTTATTGGTGTCAATATAGATGCAGGAGTAAAAGATGTACTCCTGGCAGGCAGTTCGTCAGCATTTTCCCAACGCTGCCTAGCTTAGCGACCTAAACTCTGACTTACCTAAGAACTGACTAGTCGAGCTGAAAGGTTTTAAATAGAAAGGTTGTGATGTAGTTTGCCCGTTCAACCCTAAAAAATTGTGAAAGTCCTTTAACGCTGTATTTCACTTGAATCAGGGGCGTCGCCAGGGCATTAATCATGGTGGGTGTGGTGCCGTATTTGCCGACTGAGTAGAAAGAAATGCCGACTGAAAGTGTTGATAAGAGATGCAGGTTAGAGCAGAGAACCGTTAGTCTAACCGGTAGTGGTCCAGCAGGCGTGGCGCCAGGATTTGCCCAACGTGAGGGGGCAACGACCCGAAGCCTCGACAGTCCCGATGCCGTCGAGGGGTTGGTGAGGAGAGATTTGAAGTAAACTTGTGTACTTTACCATGTCATTGCGGGACATATATTGCACAAATTTTTGAATATACTAGAGGAAAATAGTTCCTCCCGATTTAAGGTTTTTCCCGAAATCTAAACTGTGAAATTGCAAAGAGCGAAGCGCTCGAAACTTTTGGGTAGGCTTACACTAAAATGAATCTGTACTTATTTAAAGCTTAAATAGGTCAACCAGTGGCGTACCCAGGATTTCTCTCAAGGGGGAATGCAATATGTTGTGTGATCGCCGGCCTGGGGGAGGGGTGTCCCCTTCCCCCTCTGAAAATTTTTGAAAAATTAGGTGTCCTTACATGCAATCTGGTGCTACGTATGCCACCTTTGGAAGTAAAATTTGTGTTAAAATATTTACGTTTTTTTGACCTGAAAAAGAAATTGGCATTCGTGAGGGGAACATGGCCCAATGGCTTCCCCCTGTGTACGCCACTCAAGGTCAACTGTCCAGGCAGTTGGTCCCTGTCGGGCACAACTTACATTGTACTTCCCAATTCGAGTCACTAGCCGTACCGAAAGACAAACTCAAGAGAACATTAACATAGTGTAGCGAAATGAGATGAGATGAGATGAGATGAATATTCTTTGCTTCAAGAATGGAAAGAGCATTGAAATCTTTGGACAATCAGTACTCTGGGCATATCAGTAATCAAAGTATCAAAATTTTTGCCGGCTTCGCGCGCATTCAGCCTCACCATCTAGGTCATCTTAAATTAACAAAAATGCTCAAAAATGAACAATTTACACCGACCATGTGGCCAGATGTATCTAGAGCAGGCTTAAAGCACCATCTTCTGTAGTGCCCCTAATTGCCAACCTCTGGTAGCGCCACTGGACCTCCTGACAGGGGGCCCTTTTGGGTCCAGGAGCCCCAGGCTTACCGATAAACCGCTGGCAGCAAAGGGGGCAGGACAACCGTTCCGTCCTTGAGGGTATTTTTCTTTTTTTCTATTACTTATATCGCTAGCAATTTCTAAAAATGTCATTTTCGGCGCGCTTTGCTTCTGCAGGATTAATCAACTGAAAATCTCACAATAATCCAACCTCCCTTTCTTCCTCACTCTCTCTGTATCATCATTCCCTACTGAATGTTAATCAGAAGGAGTGAGAATATATTTCGGTCAAACATTTTAATTCAATATTTTACTGGGAAGACCTGTGGCCTCTTTTGGACACTTTTTGCAGTTTATCTTTACTCTCACGAAGTGAGCCATTAACCCCCTTGCAACAACTTTTTGTTCAAAATCGTGTATCCGTACCCAACATTTAAATAAAAATAAAGTGAATTGAATTTTCGCCATAATTCGAGTATGGGTTAGAAAACGATTGAGAAAGAACCATGATAAGATTTCGTTAATATATTAGGGGTAAGGGTAAGAAATAGTTTTCAACCAAGTTGGACATTAGAAAGAAAAGTATGAGAATAAAACGAACGGGTTTAGAAGCACAATCAGCTGGTTGGTGCAGGGCCGTCCATGCATTAGGCATCTTCTTGCTATAAAGTTTCCCTAAATACCATTCTCGACCCGCCTGGTCAAACCTCTTAGCTCTGAGACTGAATCATGAATGTATTTTGTTTATTTTTAATAGTTACACATTTCAATTTAAACTATTTTGTATTGACATGACAGGTAATTGTCTTGCGCCGAAAGGTTAAATCCTCGGTGTCGATTATCATATGCTTCGGCTACCATCAGAATACCCAAGTGCACTTCTGTGTCGGTGGTTATTGATGGAACGATTATTGTTATACCTACAGATTGGCCCTCTTGATGGAATTGATATAAATTGGGATTTCAAACACCATATTTCAGATTTCTGTGCCAATGACATGTGCATGTATTACCTTCTTTTTCCTGTTTAACTCATAACAGAAATGAACATAGCAGAAGTTATGCCAAGTTCTTTTTCTCTTTTAAACAATTATGTAATGGAATAAACTGGGTGTCCGAGTTAACTCTCTGTAGGGAGGATGAAAATTTCTAAATCATAAAAGGTGGCACAGTCTTATGCAAACTGACAAGCCTGGGAAGTGTCATTTCGAGCAATCCACCGACATCGGCACTTTTGCCAAAAGATTTTCCGTAGGCTACAAGATAGTGTCACGTATTACTCACACCCACAAATAATGTCACCAAGAATGATACTTAAGGGTCCCCTCACATGATAAGTTACGGGCCCCCCTGAGGGTAAATCCGGCTGTGATTATATCACTTAATATGTCAAGAGCCGAGTTACGCACTGATACTGTTCTTTTGAGTCTGAATCGTGAAATTGCAAAGAGCGCGAAAAGTTTGGATAGGCTAACACAAAACATGTTATTAAGAACAAAGAGAAAAACATAAAAACTGTAAGGGTTGTAGACTGTATCGGGGACAACATACGTTGTGTCGAAACCACCTGGACTACCCGATGAAAGAGCCAAACTTTGCTCCGTGTGTCGCTCACCAGCTGACCGTATACCGCATGACACACACTAGAGAACGGCAACTATGCTTTGCGATATGGGATGAAATTTACGACCTGTACATAACCTGTGTACCCTGCCTAGTGTTACTTAGAGAGGTTTACAGGACTTATGCTATCTAGCTATGTGAAATGGAATTACTGAAGAAACTGGAGTGACATTACAGAGCGCGTAGTGCGTGGAAAATTTTGGGTTCTGATTACAAAAATTGTCCTCTTTCATTCACTTCTTTTCCTCTTTCTTTTCCTCATGTTTCGTTCATTTTGCAGAATTTACCTACTCAATGCCAGAAACCGCATGAACGATGAACTCCTTTAGTATACAATAATACTGAAAAGCCCTATGTAGCTTTTTTGCCGACAGAATATGTTTTAAGTCTCAAAAAGTGTTGCTTACAGGCTTTGAAAATATTGAAATAAACGTTGTCTACAATGCATTCCAATCTCCTGTCTTCCGTCTGCACCAGCCCCTTCTCTTGCCCTGCTTTGTCCCTCCCTTCCCCCCCCCCCCCGTCCTTTTCTCTGTTCGCTCGGTCTTTCTATCTCCCTCTTCTCTCTCTCTTCATTTTTCTCTTTTTCCCCTCTTTCGTCTTTACTCTAACTTTTCTTCGTTTGCACGTCCCTCTTTCATTCCTTTTGCCGACTAGCGTAGGATTTTGCCGACTGGGTGGATCTTGGGGGTGTCACACCCCCACACGCCCCTCTAGCGTCATCCCTGACTTGAATAGTTAGTAACAAAAATAAAGCACTAATATTTCACATTGTTCTCATTTCACCGAGCTCTTCCAGATATACTCACCCATGCCTTAATATTAAAAGTCGCTGATATAGCAAACTCCCATTTTGATGAGTTTCATGGCATTAAACAAAAGTTAAATTTACACTGCTAAAAATTACAACGGAATGCCAAGTTACACGGATGAAAATGAACATAAGCAAGAAATAGCAATACCTATGGTATGGTAAATCAATCTATTATCCACGAAAACCATACACTGAAAGATTGCTGTTGGCTTGAATGAGGTCTCTTTGAATTGAAATATTATATGCAAACCATTAATTTTATTTATATAAACATCGGATTTATCACGCATGTCCTCCCTTATTATATTCCCCTGATAACTCTTTCAAATGATTACTAAAGTTGAGGAAAACCCTGTCTGTTCCATGCAATTTACAAAATAAATGAAAACTCAACATATGTGAATTTACAAAATAATTCTTGTGTTATATTTCCGAATATAAAGTTGATCTTCATGTTGCTACATTGCAGCTTGTCCGAATGGTTGCCAAGTTCCGATCGTTGAAAGTGTTTTTTTCACAACAACAAATAACAAAACTGACGAACCCGTGCAACCAAACACATGTATTAGAAGTCGGTCGAGTGCGTATATTTATGCACACTGCCGTGAGGGACTATTTCTCCGAAGGAGTGATCATCACTACAGATGTTTACAATCGGGCAAATGGGAGAAGCCTAATGGGGTTGACTCAACGTGTAAGTAGTGTCGGTTTTTTTTTACACTTTCGAAAAAATGATGACTCAAACTATAATCATGGAGCTAGGATATCCATGATTGTACATTTAGGATCCCTCTAGAGAAGGAACAATACAATGAAACAGTTTTTCTACTTTAAGCAATGAAAATTTCCGAAAGCAGGACCAAGGACACATTGATCTGGTGATCTACGTGTGATTGTATCAGGTTCAGTGAGGTAATACCCGAGAAATACTATGAAAAGTATTGTCAGCAATTAATATTGCAATTAATATTGCTGGTTTGTGATTGTGGAGCATGTGGTCTCTCATAAGTAAGCTACATAAACCAAAATATAACTTCTAAATACGCTAAGTCCTTAGGCCATGCTTATAACTTTATGAAATAACATAATCTTTGAGCCATTTTGAATCAAAGATAAAGTGAGAAAGGTCATTAGCATTGTTTGCTCTGGGTGTTTAGTTTTCATATGAAGTTTCATATGAAAAGAGTACACCTTGTGGAATCGGTACGAAACTATTTTCATTTTAGCTGTTAAAAATGCAGATTTTTGCCTATTTATTTCCCCCCTCCTTCGCCATCGTTCCTCCGTACTGCCGAAAAAAACATTTGTCAACTCACCGTGTTACGATATTACAGTGGCATATACAACTTTTCCCATGTCTGAAAAGCTGATTTTAGTGCAGTGCCGCCGACCGAATACGCCAAAGTTCTATGTGTTATTGAGAGGTTTCTGAAATATTACTATGTGAGTTGTCTATATCCTACGATCATTCCATTTCTCTTCATTGAACCCTCTCACACACACGTGCACCTTTTATTTCGTCTCTTCTTCTCCTCTTCTTCCCCTTTCTCTTTTCCTCCCTCCCCTTCTTTCCTTCTTTCGTCTCTCTTTCCTTTTCCGTCCTTCTGTTTCCTCTTTCCTTTTCTCCTTCCCTCTATTTGATTCCTTGCCGAGGAGAAAGAAATCTATCCTATCACGCTGACGAGTGTATGTGTGTGCATGTATGTCTTTGCGTTTGTGACGTTTGGCTTGTAAACACGCTATCTAAAGATACCCATTATGGATACTTCTCATAGTTGACAGGTTGATTCTTATATTCAAAGAAAAATCGCTTTTGTTTGGTGGAGGTCAAAATTCATGTAAGGTCACCAGAGGTCATAAACCGAAAACCTTATAAACACTATAGGAATAGGAGCATGAATACGTTTCAAATTTGGCATGTGGATGCATTTTACTCAGAAAATGGGCCCTGTTGTTTTTAGTAGGGGTCACAGGTTATCTAAGGTCACCGGAGGTGGAATATATATTTTGTAAGAATGGTTGGTAAACGTGGTGTCTCAAGATAGCAATGATGGACACTTTTTACACTTAAAGGCTGTCTAATCTCAGCCCAGAGAGTAACAATTCTCCCTACAAAGTGAAGGTCTAGCCTCACCTCCAATTTAAACTAAACCTCCTGTCTAGTACAGAGCCACAGTAGCCTGTACTGAGTTTAAATTGCTGGAGGCAATATTTTCAAGCACCAAAAATCAGAAAAGGTCAAAACCGAAAGCCTTGAAAAAACACGTGGGTGGGTTTTGCTGGAGATCAACGTTTATCTGAGGTAAGCAGAAGTGAAACTATGAAAACCACGTAAACTGAATAGACAGTGGGCAGTACTTCCGAGTTATATGGTTTCGTGACCACCAAAAAGAAAGGGCTGAATTTTGTTCCATCCTAAAGATAAAATTATAGAGAATAACATATATCCTTCCCATAAGAGTACAAGGCAGGGGCAGGGGGCATTTGCCCTCCCAATTCGGGCAAAAATAGTGGATCCATTAGGCAAATAAGAGCCAAGAAAATAAATAATGCCCTTTTTGCAGGTCTAAATTCGGACAACTTGGTCCCAAATTCTATATTCGGGCAAAAGTTATCCCTGTCTCCCAAGAAAAATTGACACCCATACGCCTATGATCTTTCCAATTTACAGTTATTAGTAATTCTAATTTTAATTATACCTAGTTATGAACACATGTAAAGGATGTTGTGACTATCATAATGAGAAACACCATACGTAAAACAGGTTTGGCCATGATTTAGTGTGCTCAATTTCTTAAACAAACGGCCCGGATTCGAATCCCATCTAGGATACTTACTTTTTCATTATTTTTTTGTTATTCAATTTTGGTGGATTTAGGTGTTATGTGAGGTCAGCAGTGATCAAAATGTGAAAGTATTTTAATACATGGTATCTCATGACGGTTAATTTGAGGGATAAACCTTAATGCAACAAAGTCATTCTTTTCGGCAGGGAATCATAAGGAGTTTGGGCTTTCTGGTTCCTCTTCCCTATTCCTTCATTTTGCCTCCTGGTGCTGAATTTTTTTTACTGAATTCGTAAATGCGAGCTGTTACACTCCCTAACCGGCTCCTTGTAGAGACAGCCCTGAAAACAATACCCTATCTTCCAATGCATAACATATGGGATGATAAGAGATAACAACATTTCACCTCGCACTTTGTTTACGTAGGGTTTTTAATTTTACAAAGCATTGCCTGATATATTACAACTGGCCATCACATTGCATGTGCGACTAATCCATTTACTCAGTTTGTCAATCAAGGTTTAGGGTGTAGGGTAATGTACGTGATGATACTTCCTGCTTCTGAGTTTGTTTTTTTTTTTTTCTCAACGTTACGGCTGACTTTAGGATGTCATTTATTTCCCACATCAAACATTTTAGATATTTTCACTAAACTATGAATAGTTCATTTTCACATTTTAGTACATTTTGTTCATAAGGTGACGTTACTGTTCCCTCATGTACATTTTACAAAGAATTATTAGTTCCATAGAACACATCCTTGCATCCTCTAGGAGGTACAGAGCTTTAAATGTCTACACAATTTCATCAAAAATACTTGATCTTTTGAAAAATAGATATTAAAGGTTATTTCTTTCCAATTAGTGTATAAGTGATAAGATGCCTTAGTGGGAACTGAATATTATTTTCATAAGTGAAAGCTGAGATTCATTAAATAGTAATAACGATTACTTTAATAACATTTCTGGTTCATATTATATGTGTTTGTTGCAAAAATGTGAAGTATGATCATACAACTAAATAAATCGAAAACAATTTTTGTTGCCTTGGATGTGAAAGTCCGCTTCAGTGATCTTCACACAATTGTCCTTTCAGCATTTTTCTTCCTATGTCCACTCTCATCACCTCGCCTCTTCATGGCATTTAAACTCATTGTACGGTGTCTTCCGTACTCCTTAATTCTCTTCATCCACCCCTTTTATATAGTTATCGTCAATTTCCAAGTACACTGCCCTGTTTCTCTGAACAGCCGGAGCTAATAAGTACGGAACCCTACCATTTGCCTTCTACTGCTGATCTTATAAATTCTTCTGTAGCATCACATTTCAAAATCATTCATTTACCACTCTGCTTCCTTCGTCAATATTCATGCCTCACAATCATGTGTAAGAACCAAGAAGGTATAAGTTGTAATATGTTTTACTTTATTGAAAAGTCTATGGTGTTAACCTCTCACATTTTTGTGGAATTCTGTTTTAATTGCCTTCTTATATCTACCGTAGTCATTAATCCAATCAACTGAAGTATTTGTATTAAACACATTAGACGCTCTAATTCTCCAAATTTCACTTTCATTTTGACCTTTTCTCAATTTTACAATTTGATGATAAATGTTGATTAACATTGACAATACCGATAAAAGTTGTAAATTTACCTCTAAGAGCCATGCATTAGTACAAGTACACTATTGAAAGACGTTTGAGAAATGCCAATTTGCCAGTATCACACAAATATTGTAAATTCATATTTGTTTTCTACGTTAGGTCAACCCTGTCGAAGCGGACAGTGTGTTGTACCGTACATCGAAAATGGCCATTACAGTGCGTATAGAGGTGGAACCAAATTAGCGAATGGAACCTGCCTTGATAGCGCAAGGTATCTGTATGTTGTCTGTCATGATGGGATGCAGATAAACGGATCAACTTTTTACCAGTGTATAAGTGGCGAGTTTGTGACCTCAAATGAAAATAACATTTTATCATTTTGTTCAAGAGGTATGGCTTTCACTTCCCTTTTTTTTAACAGACTTGGTTGATATAAGATAACGTTTTCAGCTGCATCAAATTCAATATTTAAAGTTAGGAAACAGTACACACACGTGTGATAAACATTGATGAATGATTTGTGGCTTATTAATGTACATGACTAACACCCATGCTTATAACATGTCAAAAAGGCTTTTTCTAAATTCTTAAAGTAATATTTTCAAAAACACTTCAGAATTTTCATCATTTACAAAAACAGTCTTATAAAGTAAAAGTTCTAAGCTCAATTAAGAGCCTATTCATAAGAATTATCATCAGTCAATGAGTTTTCAAGTGAGCATAATGTTTACTTTCTGTATCTCCGCTGAACCTAACTTCAAAACAGGTATATCTGTTACGTCATGTAGAAGTAATTCTAGTAAACTACATCTCTAGATTCCCCTGATACGAGATACCATCTTTAACATGAAATGCTTATGACCTTTACCATTTTTAAAGAACCTGTTAGCACATTTTTTTTTCTTCTGCTCATTATTTCTCAAACGTTAGTCTGTGTGGGGGAGAATACCGTCATGTAGAAGTTTATCTTCAATAATTTAAGTTTTTACATCAAAATTTCTTAAAGATTTCTCAACGTTCTTTCACAATTTTCATGTAAATACATTAGGCACTTTCAGATACTCTGTCAACCCTCGCACCAAATCAAAATTGGTTCTAACGATCAAAGATACAATCTGAAATACAAGAGTCAAAGGTAATTTATTAAAGAAAATCCCTTTAAAATGTCCAAAAATTTATAAAATGCGCACCAAAAAGTATTCCATTGAAAATATCATACCACCTTAATCTTACCATCTAACATTCCCAAGGAGATACAATTCTGCCACAGTTTCATTACGTGATGGTCATTCAATCTAATAGTCCTAATTTTAATCTTTTCTTGTCTTGGTCTTGAAGATATCTCCTCCCCCTATATACCCTGCAAACTATAATTACGGCACTGCACATTTTACACTGGTATGTCACTAGCATGGTTGGATTTAGTTGTCAAATATTCTTCTGAGTGTCGCAATTAGCTTTTGAAAGGGCATTAAGACGCGTCTTGAAGGGTACAATGGTATATCTGGCACTGGTTCAAGTGTGCTGTCAATCACTTTGGATAAGTGATTTTTATACAAACAAAACTAAAAACAATAAATCAGGCGGTAAAACAAGGTATCAGGCTACATTTACGAATATCGTTGTAACTTTTTTCATTCCAGTTGAAGAAATTTGGTTCTAATTAGGAGGAAAACGTGTTTAAAAAACAATTCTGAAAGAAAATGATAAAGCCAAAAGTCGTAGTGAATTCTTTGCCCCTGAAAATATTTTTGCAGTACTTTCACTTTGTAGGGTTTTAAATAAACATACTTTAAACACTAAGTGCTTCTTAGGGAAAGTCCTACTAGCTACCTCCAACTGCAGGCAAAAGTCTCAAACTACTCCCAAAAAGACTTACTACCCTTAATCAACACAAGACGTAGGGAAAAGACATTACAGAGCCTAGTAATAGAGAGAACAGGAACTGTATTGAATGGTTCTAACAGAAAAAAAGCACAACTTGATCTGTTTCAACAAAAAGCCATAAAATCCGGCTATTTAACTAGTCCTTACAAGGGGTTTCAGACCAAGAGTGCAATCAACTTCATCAGCGTAGTCAATGTTAATGGTATACCCTAACATACAAACTATTAAGTCATTACCTCGTATTCCACAGTGTTCTTCCATAATGAAAAAAATATTTTTGTGGAAAGATTCAAATGCCTTGGACATGTCTACAGACGTAATACAGACAAATGTCTCATTTTGAGAACGGTTTTTCTCATGTTACTCACTAATGAGAGGCATGGGGAGTCAAACGACCAGGAATAATCACAAAATGATTTTTACGCAACATTTTGTCTTTTATTGAAAACAAGTTTTCCTTCCTAATAACTTTTCCCTACATCTGCGAGTAGTGTACTGAACTAGGACTTTTACCTACTACAAACTCCTTTTAATCTTTATTTAAGATAGAGACTACACACGCAATTTTCATGAGTGATAGAGAAGTGCTCTAACAGTGTGATAGGGTAAGAAATGGCATAAAAGCTTATAAACATAATTTGAGAAATGTTTTGCTACAAAGTTGTAAAGTGAAGTTAAAGATATACCCATCGAAGAGTTTTCAATGACATAACTTTTTTGAGAATATCATAACTGGTCATCGAAAGGAGGAACTAGGACATTCTAATAGATTCTCCTAACTAGCTGTTGCTGTTGAAAGGGATAACATTGAGAGTTTTCATATGGGCCTCGGGGTTAACCTTTGAATAGTAAAACGGGAAACATTCTCAGTGTTGTATGCATTTTGAATTCTTACACCCTTATATCAAATTTGCTCAGCTTTGTCTACGGAGGAGTTACCGTGTGGCAGAACGTTTCACGAGGGCCATGTTTTTCACATCTTTGTTAAAATGTTGTGAATAAACACTTGTAATACAATCATTTGTTATTGTCACCGGGTAGGGAGAGGTTCAGCTGACCAAACAATTAAAAGACAGCAGTACCAATGTTTTTTGCAAACATGTACCTATGTAAGTTAAGAAGTTAAGTAAATCAAGGAGTTTTACAAACATATTCATACATAATAGCCCTACGTGCACGAAGGGATATTACTCATAGCTTAAATACCCTTACCGTATCCGCTTCAGAGAACTTCTAACGACCGTTTGTCACACCTAATGCACACATACGCACATTTTTCACCTGATATCAACGCATGCACACCCACAAACACACTATCCTCGCATTGACAACCCGTTAATCTTCCTTTCATGATTGCTTAGGCCTTTCTTTTCTTCGTTTTGACTGAGAATCTTCGACTGAACTAAGAATTTACTCTCGTTCTGTCATGACTAGAAACTCATTTAATGCACATTTTTCGGCTCTAATAACGTAGGAAGTCGCTTTGGTATAGCGTATGAAACTCAATTTTGATTCATTTTAGGTTTAAGTCAACAGTTCATCAAAGTAGCAAAACCAATATCAATGTTCCCTCCATTCTTTCTATCCTCTCCCGGGGTAACCCATTTTGTTAATTTTTGTTGACTCAGAGCCAGAGCCAAAATAAAGAGTCATCTAAAATCAAGATAAACACAACTAAATAATTTTGTTTCTTTTGTTCGCTGTTTAAACTGACAAATTTACAATCGAGGCTTTATGGGAAAGTTTAGGCAACTCCGTCGGGTGTTGTCCTAAAGTACGGTGGAATTGCGGTAGAGTGCATTGCCACTCATCACTTCCAGTATTTACAACACCCCTGATGGGAGCAAAGAGGCCTTAAACCTTCCAATTTACGGTTTCCAGTCTGAGAACCCAAATACCGTAACGTTACATGTAAAGCCCTTCACTCAATAGTGCGCAAGGCGTGTTCAATGCATACCGAACGCTTACCCACCTGTCTCGTTGTGCATACATTAGATCACTAAAAGGTAGACAACGTTTACAAGTACAAAAACAATGTGAGAGGCATAATTTGTAACTGATGTAGATCGTTTAAAATTGGTTCACTGTCATTAAATTTGTCTGTCAAATGACGTCTGGTGGCTCCTAGGGTTACGTTGGGATCGTTTACATTGTTTTCAACCTTTTAACAGTCCAGAATTTACCAATCTGTGAAGAAGGAGATTTAGAAAGAAGAGGGGTGCACTGTCCTTATTCGAAATAATGAAATTATTAGGCTATATACTACCAAATTCAATTTCAAAAAGGCATAACTTTATTAGAATACCAGTAAAGGTCATGCCACCTTTCGTATTGCATAGGTGACAACTACATAGAGTATAGATGTCTACCTCACAGGAAATTTGTCACCACGATGTTTTCTCAGTGATACCTTACAAGCTTGACGACCAACAGTGTGGCAGACCTAAGTGCTGACCACCTTAACTAGTTCCTAGAAACTTTTCAATTGAAAGGTTATGATAGTTTTCCTTTGTAAACGGGTGTTTTCTGTTGTATTTCCCATGAAGATTTAGTTATTTACAAGAATCAGGCACAAAATCTTCACACCGTCATCTTCATTTTAATAAAGCTTGCAAGAATATTCACCTTTGCTTTTAATAATAAAGGTCACTGTTACAGCAATAGCAATTTGATGTATTCCGTGACATTAGCCATGAGTCAAATTTACACTTCTGCAACTTACAACAGAGTTAAAACAATAATTACAATGTGCACTATGCAACAGTTGGTTTAGCATCTCTGCTTTATTAGTATAGGCCTCTGAATTATATCTAAGGCATATCTTACTTGGTTCTCTGTAGATTGACAGACATTCTACAAAGTCCATCTTACTTGGTCGTCGATAACATATTAGAATTCTAAGTAGTGTTCCACGTAACCCATATGTTTGAAGATAATGCACGCAAAATTGCATTTTGTTTTTTGGACATTACGAATGAGTCGCTCGATGATCTGTTTTCAACTGAGACTAGTATCTCTCTGATAACCAAAAGATTACTTTATTTGAGTGAAAGCTTGTAACTTCAATGCAAACCACAAATAAATGAAAATTCAACATGTGTGAATTTACAAATTTCTGTTATTAGCTATTTTTTAGCTAAGTTGATCTTATTGTTTCCACATTTCAGCTTGTCCAAATGGCTGCGAAGTTCCTGTCGTTGAAAATATTTTCTTCACAACGACAAATAACGACGCCCACGAGCCCTTACAAGCAAAGGCATGTATTGATCGTAATTTGGAACCATATATTTACGCACACTGCCGTGAAGGACTGTTTCTCCAAAGAGGTGATCATCACTACCGATGTTTAGAATCGGGCGAATGGAAGAAGCCCTATGGGGTTGACTCAACATGTAAGTAATGTCGGTACTTTTCACAAATTTTCAAAAGATGAGCACGCATACTAAGATATCAACGATGATATATTGAGAATTCCTGTACAGCAGGGAAAGAGTAGGTTGCTATTAAATGTTTGATATTAAACTAAGATGTTGGTGAATGACATGGAAATGGGAACAGACATGTCATAGTGCGCTTTCAATTGCCAGTTCTTCCAAGGAATGTTTGGCAAGTTAGCCCCTCTTGAAAAACAAATCATTCCACTTGTATAATAGTGAAATAGATCATTGGGTACAAAGTACACTGCAGAGTGTAATAAATATAGTGCGTAGAGTCTATGGAAACAACACACATTGGGCACATGCAAAACATTAATATGAGGGCAATATTATGAACGAAAATTAGAAAGACACTTATATTAAACAACTGCCCACATAGATTGGAAAACGTTACAAAATTCCTCAAAAATGAAAGGTTGTGGTGCCAAGATGTCTTGAAAAATTATGCTTAATGGCGCAAATTTCACAATTTCTCATTCTGTGACATTTCAGAAGCATTTAGAACAACGTAAAGAAAGTACCTGAGACTTCGGCTTTTTAGAACATCCTTGTGAACGTTACAATTAATTTTGATTTCTTTGAAAACTCAAAGCATGCGCAGAGTGAGTAAACAATGTCTGAAAATATTTAGGTAATACTGACAAATTTCTCAAAATTTAATTGTCTCTTATTTGATTTTTGAAGATGAACTTGTACATCACCCCCCCCCCTTTACCGACTCAGACAGAGATATAGTACCATCAAAAATATTTAAGCATATTATTTTAATCCCTATCTACAGAGACAGGATTAAGGTTGGACTAAACAGACGGCCAGCCATTGCCCTAAAAAGCCTTAAAAAAGTTATGTGGGCATTTTTAAGTATAAGCAGTCAGCCATGCTAGATCCAATCTACATAAAGTAACGAATAAAGTTAGGGGAGGGGGCTGACACGTGTGAAAATCATTTTGGGGGCCATTTTTGGCCATCTATGGTCTTGACCATCAGCGACCAGCAGGTATCATTTTAAAATTTGTCTTATCGTTTTCAGCATATCAATTTGTTCAATGACATATTAACATACTGTATTAACATACTGATAGGCAAATAATGGCTGAAAATAATATTAACTGATTTAAACCTTTGACTTATTATCTCGTCAATTAGGCATGCACACGTTTACATAGTCAGAATCTATCCTCCAAATTTGAAGTTGATCGGACTTAGGGTTTAGGAGGAGTTTGCGACACACCTTTCTTCACATGCACACACTCCTCAAGCAAACACTCATAAAGGCACACACAGTTCATTTTATTTTCAGGTAAAGAACAATACCCCATCTCCTTATTCATTACATATGGGGAGATGAGATAACAACACTTTGACCCACAGATTGTTTAAGTAGGGTTCACACTCAATTTCACAAAACTTTGCCTATTATATTGAAATTGACCATCAAAATACACATTAAATGTGTGACTAATCCATTTACTTAATTTGAAAATCAAAGTTAGGTCTTAAAGTTATTTAAAAGATAATGGTTCCTGCATCTAGAATTTGGTGCTATCAAAGTGACGGCTCCATCTAAGATGTCATTTATTTCAACATCAAACATTTAGATATTTTTCAAAACAAATAAAAATAGTTCATTTTCACATTTTATTACATTCGTTCATATAATGACGGTACTGTTATCTGTTGTTCTTTCTACAAACACAATTGATTCCATAAAACCAGCCATTGCATTACCTACCGCAAAAAAATTTTAAATATTGACGTGATTCTGTCGAAAATACATAAACTTTAGAGAAGCAGATATTATAGGAATTTTTTTCCACTTTCGTTGTTGAAAATAAGTGTCCTTTAATTAGTATATACGTTACGATGGTCTATTGGCATGTGGATACTATTGTCATTAGTTAAAACTGAGGTCCGTTCAAAAGCAGTAACAATTACTGTTAACAATATTTCTGCTTGATACTATAAATACGGTTCGTAAATATATCTAAAGGGATCTTACGATTACATCAACATGGAATAATTAGTGTTGTCTCTAATCCGAAGGTCCACTTCCATGATTCTTCTCACACTTGTCTTTTCAGCATTTCTCTTCCTTTGTCCATGTTCATCATTTCGTCTTTTCAGTCATCTGAACGCATTGTACTGTGTCTTCCGTACTCTTAATTTTTCTTAAGTCACCCACTCTGCACAGTTATCATCAACTTTTCAAGGGCCCTGACTTGTTTCTCTGAATAGCCTAGAGCTAATAAATCCAGAACCTTACCATTTGTTTTCTGCTATTGATCTTAGACATTCTTCTGAACATCTTATTTCAAAACCATAAATTTTCCTCTTTGCTTCCTCCATCAATATGTATGCCTCACAGTCATATTTAAGGAACCGAGAAGGTATAAGTTGCAATTGTTTTCCTTTATTGTGATGCTCATATTCATTTTCAAAAAATTTTTACTCTCATCTTTGTCCAATTCTGTGATTAATTGCCTCCTAGTACCTACAATATTCATAAACCCAAACACCTTAAGTATCTGTATTTTTGCGAATTTCCTGTTCTTTTTATGCACATTTCACATCAATTTTGACTTTTTCCTTTAAATTACAGTTTCAAAAACAAGTTAATTAGTCATTTTACATTCCAAGCTATATTTACCACTCTTTCATAATTTTCTTTTAGAAAGTGACAAAATACAGGTACGCTGTATTGAAATGCGTTCGAGCAATGCGACATATGCAAATATCAAACTCTTACGTATAAGTGCACATTCGTCCTCTACTTTAGGTCAACTTTGTCGACGCGGACAGTGTGTCGTGCCCTACATCGAAAATGGTCATTACAGTGCTTATCGGGGTGGAACCCCTTTGGCGAATGGAACCTGCCTTGAAAATAACGGATATTTGCATGTAGTCTGCCATGATGGGA
Source organism: Holothuria leucospilota (assembly GCA_029531755.1). Classification (NCBI taxonomy): domain Eukaryota; kingdom Metazoa; phylum Echinodermata; class Holothuroidea; order Aspidochirotida; family Holothuriidae; genus Holothuria; species Holothuria leucospilota. Next base: position 1,220,670 of record CM055967.1, on the reverse strand, counting down.
TGCAGATAAACGGATCAACTTTTTACCAGTGTATAAGTGGCGACTTTGTGACCACTAATGATGATAACATTTTATCATGTTGTTTAAGAGGTATGGCTTACTACTTCCTTTCCTTTACGAGAAAAGGTTGAAATTAGATAGTGTTTTCAGCTGCGTGAATTATTAATGTTGGAAACAATACAAGTGCGATAACCACACATGGCAAATGCTCATGCCTATTAAACTTGAAAAGACTGTCACTTCCTAAATTATTAATTAAAGAAATAGCCGCCAAAACACTTTTGTCATCGCAACATGAGTCGTATAAGGTAAACGTTCTGCAGTTCAACTAAAAGTTGATTCCTAAGATTAAATGATTAGACTACCATTCCATGTGCATTTAAGTAGCCACATGGTGTACTCACTGTATTGGTTGTTTTTACAAATTGCCACTCAATCTATATTCAGAAAAAGGAAAGGTGTGACGTCACGAACCCAGAAATTCCGGTACACAATATTGTTAGATTTCCTTGATACGACTTACCATTTTTAACATAAAGGTGTTTTTGATCTTGACCATCTTCATCTAAGTCTACCTGTAAAATCTCACTCCTGTTAATTGTTTCTCAAAAGTTACTCAGTCCACAACGGACCCCTTCATTATTCAAAATTTGTGTTTTGACCAGAAATATACCTGATCCGGTGTCTCCTAATGTAGATGTTGTAACCCTAATTGGGATTGTGTGGGATTTTTGAGGTTGGTGATTCCATGCTGGTCAAGGACAGGACAAGCAAGTGGAGGCTTAATCACATACTGTCCTTGGGAGGAACAGCCGTTGTGACACTGCCTCCAGGATTCTTTGGGCCAGTTTAGAAAATATTAGTCCCACGCTAACCGGTCTCCTTGCTTTTACCTCAAACGCCCTAAATACCCAGTCTTCCCCCCCCCCCTTCCATTAGGCTCTACTTTATTCAGATGTTGAACTCTGCTCATCAAATGAAGATTTTAAGCAAGTCCTAGTAAGTAATGTGTCAGTACTAGATGACCAAGCTACGCGGGCAATTTGGCTTAACTATGTTTCACAAAGGTGACAACTCCAAGATGTTCAGTCTGTGTCAGAGCCCAGATGAGTACATGCGTCCCTACATCAGGCTTTGAGTTTTGCAGCAGTTTACTTTAAACCATTGTGTCACAGACAGTTTCGCGAAACACCGTGTAAATCAGGGGATGTACAAGAGCTGCTAAGACGTTTAAGGATTTAGACTGTGTGGCATAAAATGGTCAATAGACAAAATAATTTCCCTACACTGCGCCTATAAAAGTTTCTTACTTTTGTATTTTTTAAACCACTTACCTGGTCGTATCGTTTTTAATCATAAACGGTTACACTTAACCACAAAATTTGTCACGAATTCAAAATTTTACATCTCGGCCAATGTTTACCCTTCCTCCTTTATTGAAAGATTTAAACTACTAGATACTTAAAAAAAATTAATGTTACTAACTTTTCCTAATTTGTTTGGGGATTTTGTAGTACATCTTCAATGATTAAGGAAAAAATTGGTTACTTTTGAATTTTGCCAATTTTCTTCAAAATTCCCTCAAACTGTTCAAGAAAATACTTCAGGCAATTTTTGATTCTCTATTAGCTCTCCAATCAAATTAAAATTATTTGTAATTTTCAAAGAAGGATTCTGATAAGCTGCGGTCTATAGTCAGTTCAGTTTCCCCAATATTGCAGAAAATATCTCTACAATGTCCAAAAAGCAGTAAAATTTGCACCAGAAAAGTGTCAGATTTAAAAAGAAATTCATAGCATCTCTACCCTCAGGGCCGTAGCAAGGGGGGGGTGGGGGTGTCACATCCCCCAATATTTGGTCACCCGTCGGCAAATTTTCGGTCTGTCGGCAAAAAGAGGAGAGGGAAAGGAAAAAAAGAGGAAAAGAGGAGAGGAGGAAAAGAAGAGAGAAGAAGGGAAAAGAAAGGGAAAGGAAGGGAGGGAATGGGAAGACGGAGAATGAAAAGAAAAAAGATAAAGAGAGAACGGGCCAGTCTGTTATCGGCTATTTCGATTTTCGGCTCTTCATCTAATTGGCCCTTTCCAGTTGAAGCCCGTCGGCAAATTGATTATGCATGTGACGGCCGTATACGGTCGTATCAACGGCCGTCAGTGTAATTGGACGAGTGACTGAGTCCGTCGGCAACTCGGGAAAAGAAAGGGAATTAACGGCTTCCGTATAGGTGTACTATTTCGGGTCATATGATTTTCTTGAAAAACCATTTTCTGCACATTATTCCTCACTTTTATCATCACCATGGGGAGCAGCACCCGATTACCCATGGAGAGGGTATCCTTAGCCCGTCTTCTGAGCCCTAAACTTGACTTCAAACACATTTTGCAAACGTCTGAGGATCCGGTTTACCCACAAACATCCTGAAAAAAAATTAATGCGTGCCGCGCGTGTCTACCCTTCACTGTAATCTCAGGCTTTTAACTTTTGAACACCGAAATGAAACAGATACAGAACTCATCTTCAAATCCTGGCGTTCAAAGCATATTTCGAACGCTTGTGTTAAGATTCTGAACACTTTTTCTCCCTTTTTGAACGCCGGATGACTATCCAATTGAACGCCTGACGCGTCTAGTGTTCAAATGCTGAACACATAGCGTTCCAATTCTGAACGACAGGTTCAAATCCTGAAGTATAGTGGCATGACGGGAGGAACAGCCTAACACATTTGAATTAACCGGAATCTTTGCATTGGATAATGCATTATGAACCAAAATATACCAGTCCTGCATGAGACTTAATTTTTTACGGTGAGATTATGCTAAAACCTCAGAGCTTCCGGGGGCGAAGCCCCCTGGACCCCCACCGGGGGCCCTAAGGCCGGCCCAGTGTTTTAGCCAGCCCCTACTTGTGGGACAATGTCGGACAAACGGTGCCAAATGTCGCACAAAAAAATGTGACAAGCAAATTCTACCCGGGTGTAAATTTTGAGGTTCTTCATTAGGGCAGAAATCCATTCAAATATTGTACAATTTGTGATCTAGGAACCTTTCAAATTCCAAAAATTTGGACACCCCCTCCCCTTAGACCCCTCCCCCAGGCCACAGATCAGTACATGTCGCATTGAGAAAACGTCCAGGCTAAAACACTGGCCGGCCTCTTGATCCCAACCGCTTAAAACTAAAGCGGCCTGACGAGAGGGATAGCCTAATACATTAAAATTAGTGGGGATCTTTGCATTTGATGATGCATTATGAACCAAAATATATCCATCCTGAGACTTAATTTGTAATCCAGAGATATACTTAGACCTCGGAGCTCTTGGAGGCTTGGCCCTCCGGAATCCACTAGGGGTCCTTAGGCGGGCCCAGTGTTTTAGCCAGCCCCCATTTGTAGGACAATGTCGCATAAACGGCGACAAATGTCGCCCTCCCCCTCCCCCCCCCCCAAAAAAAAAATTAACAAGCAAGTAAATTCTACCCGGGTGTAAGTTTTGAGGTTCCTCATTAGGGCAGAAATCCACTCAAATATTGCACCATTTGCGATCTAGGCACCTTACAAACTCCAAACATTTCCAAAGGGGAGGGCCCCTTAGACCCCTCCCCCTAGGCCACAGATCATTAAATGTGGCATTGAGAAAACGTCCTAGCTAAAGCACTGGCGGGCCACAGCCCCTTAAAACTATAGCGGCCTGACGAAAGGAATAGCCTATACATTAAAATTAGTGCCGATCTAGTTTGTATTTGATGATGCATTATGAAACCATGGAGCTACTACTTGGACAGGAGAAGAAACTTCCCAAATCCCTTTGCAGACGACGAACGTGCCACCAAGGTCAAACTAAAAAAGTAGTTAGCACTAAAATCCCTCTCCCTTTGTACTTCATTGAAGATTCAACAAGCTTAAAAGGTGTTAAGAACTGATCACAATGGGGATATCTCGTCTGCTACATCTTGAAGAAGACATGCCTATCACTTCAGCGTTGCCAGTCGCGTGAAATGAAAATTAAATTCCTCGTTTCGTCGCGTAGTGTCGCTTATACACAAGTGATGCTTTGATTCCTTGTTAAACGGTAAATATGTATAAACCCTTTTTAATATGCTCAATAATGGAGAAATTGATTAAAATTTAACAGCAAAGTATAGACTCGTCACTAGTCTACTCATTTGCGTATGACATTAACATTACTCCTAGCTGCAGCATCTATTCTTACGAAGCAATAATCAGTCGTTTTGAATTTTTACTCTACATTTCTAATTTAGGTGTCGGCAACTTAGCCAGTACCAAAACATTGTACTATTTAATCCATTTGTTAGGCTATAAGTAGAAAGGAATGAGCTTGTCAGGGATACAAAGTGTAATTTGCAAGTGCAAGGCAAAAGAAATGAAAAGCAGTAAGTCTCATCATCGGTCATTTACACGATAATCTCCTCACGCATGTCTGGGCCTAATTGGATAAGCATAAATTAAAGTCGAACTTTCTTCTCCTGTCCAAGTAGTAGCTCCATGATGAAACAAAGTATATCCATCCTGAGACTTAATTTTTCACCCAGAGATATACTTAAACCCACCAGGGGTCCTTAGGCGGGGCCCTGGACCCCACCCGCTAAAGCTCGTTTTCGTACTACGCATTACCAGATCCGTCGGCAAAACATAATCTCCAAAGCCCCTCCCCCCAAGATAACACCTTCGCTACGCCCCGGTCTACCCTGCCATCTTTTGAGACTCTATTAAATTTCCCAAGGTTTGGATACAATTCTGTGACTTCAGTGTCATGATCAGAATTTTCTTCTATCTGTGGTATCCTTATTTTAATGCTTACGTACCTTGGTCTTGTCACTGTCTGTCACCCCATGTACCATGCACTCTATATGTACGACATGGCACAATGTACAGTGTACACAATGACACTGTCATGTCACCAGAATTGCCAGACATCCTTGAGTGTCTTGGAAAATTTCACTATTCAGAGGGTGTTGTGGCATGTCTGACACTATTCAGAGGGTATTGTGGCATGTCTGGCACTATTCAGAGGGTATTGTGGCATGTCTGGCACTATTCAGAGGGCATTGTGGCATGTCTGGCACTATTCAGAAGGCATTGTGGTATGTCTGGCACTGTTTCAAGTGTGCTGTCAATCACTTTGAATAACAGCTATGTGTACAAAAAAAGAAAAATACTAAGTATAAAGCGTGTCAGGCTACGTTTGTGAATATCTTTGCCAAAATTAATTTTATTTCAGGGTTTCAAATTGACACCGTTTAAAGGGGAACAGTTGTACAAGTTTCTAAGCAGGTAGAGCATTTAGAACACATTTTTTCCAAGCATTGTGATACCATTAACAACTAATATTACTCAATATCTAATTTAACACGAATTTTTCAAAAAAATTCTGAAACACCATTCCGTAGGCAGTCATGATATTGTGTGAAAACTGAAACGGAACTGTAATGTCGCACCTGCACCTCGCCGCGAGTTGCACAACTGCTTGGGTAGTTTGTACGCACACACCTACAGTATTCACGGTAACGTCAAAACTACCTTTAATTTTCAAAAACTACAACGGCTAAATTTGCTATTAAAATCCAGAAATCTGTACATTACTTTCTATAATCATCATACAGCTTTCTTCTTACTTGATACGTACGATTTTTAACCAGTTAAAAAGTTCGAAAAAATCCTTATCCTACACTTGTAAGTACAGCTCAAAATCCGTATTAACTCTATACGGCATACCACACACATGCATGGTACTGACTACTGCACTGCATCGCCGTAGTCCGAAGGGATTCGATCATACTTGTCAAAAATTTTTAGATTTTTCTAAACTCTCAACAGCCAATCTGACAATGAAAGTTGTAAAATTCAAAGTAAAATATTCAAACGATACACAGAAGTCTCTTACCAGACCAAATGCATCTGATTGAAGCTTACTCAACCAAAAAGAAGTTCTGTGCCTGTTACCGATAGCTCGGGGCAGCTATGATGGGACCACATCGCGGAGAATGGTTAGGCCTGCTTCCGGTAGACTCAGATACAACTGGCGACTGACATTTCAAGGTGTTGCTCTGAAAATGCGGCCATAACTCCACCAAATATGCAATAATCGATGTCATACTTCACATTGTCTACGCAAAGTCTCCATTTTATGCACTAAATCTGACAGTATCACAAGACTTTCGTCTCGAAGGAATGCCAGACCCTAGCGAATATGTATAGGTTTTTAATTCCTGCCGTAGGCAGGCAATCGCGATATCTCAAGAGAGCAATAACCGACACTTTTCATATTTGGTATATAGATTTGTCATGTTAAAAGAATGAACCATGTTGTTTTTGGTGAAGGTCAAAGGTCATATGAGGTCACCGGGAGTAAGAAGCCGAAAGCTCATAATCGCGATATCTCAAGATAGGAATGACCGACACTTTTATATTTGGTATATACATTCGTCATGTTGAGAGAAAAAAATCCTATTGTTTTTGGTGGAGGTCAAAGATCATTTGAGGTCACCAGAGTTCAAAGATCGAAAACGTTGAAATCGCAATATGTCAAGATAGGAATGGCCTATATAGATTTGTCATGTCGAGAGGAAAAACCCTATTGTTTTTGGTAGAGTTCAAAGGTCATCTGAGATCACCAGAGGTTAAACTGCGAAACCCTCGTAAACGGCTTGTACACACGATATATCTCAAGATAGCAATGACCGACACTTTTCATAATTGGTACATAGATTTGTCATGTTAAGTGGAAGAACCCTATTGTTTTTGGTGGAGGTCAAAGGTCACTTGAGGTCACTGGAGGTAAAAAGCCGAAAAAGCTTGTAATCGCGATATCTCAAGATAGGAATGACCGACACTTTTCATATGTGGTATATAGATTTGTCATGTTGAGAGAAAGAATCATCTTGTTTTTGGTGGAGGTCAAAGGTCATTTGAGGTCACCAGAGATCAAAGGCCGAAAACCTTGAAATCGCGATATGTCAAGATAGGAATGGCCTATATAGATTTGTCGTGTTGAGAGGAAGAATGCTTTTGTTTTTGGAAGAGGTCTGAGGTCACCACATGTTAAACTGCCAAAACCTCGTAAACGACTTGTAAACACGATATCTCAAGATAGCAATGACCGACACTTTTCATATTTGGTATATAGATTTGTCATGATTTAAGAAAGAACCCTATTGTTTTAGGTGGAGTTCAAAGGTCATCTTGTGTTAGCAAAGATCAAAAAGCAAAATTTCCCCAGAAGTCCCAAGATCGTCATCTGGGGTCACTAAAGGTCGAAAAGCAAAATTTCCCAAGAATTCCCAAGATCATCATATGGGGTCACCAGAGGTCAAAAGGCAAAATTTCCCAAGGATTCCCAAGATCGTCATCTGGGGCCATCAGAGGTCAAAAAGCAAAATTTCCCAAAAAGTGTCAAGATCCAAGATCCATTGGAGTTGAATCCCTTTCAAGAAACTTCAGATTTTCTTTTTTGGTACATATGGTGGGGTTCAAAGTTCATGTGATGTCAGCAGAGGTCGAATTGTTAAAACATCGAAAATGATGTAGTCAAGAAAGATAAATTTAAGGGATAAACCTCAGTGCAACAAAGCATCCCCATTCGGCAAGGAATCACTAAGCCTTTGGGCTTTCGGGTTTTAAGAGGGGCAAGAAAAATCCCACAGAAATTTTTGTTATACTTTCTATTATTGTTTATAATTTAAAATACATTAATTTGAAATTTTAAACCACCACTCAGAAAAACTAAGAAGGCCTCTTTAAATCTATCTGAGCTGGCAACATTTTGCTCTGGAAATCGTGAGGTGCGGGTTTTACATCAGCAACCAACTGATATCTAGCCGTCTTCTTTCGAATATGTCTGCGCACATGCCAGCAAGCAAGGGAAATTTGAAATATATTCTTCTTAATAAAGGTTTCATGTAAGGTCCACCAGGTAAAAATTATCTGCAGCATTTATATGTAATACTACACATACGTAAAGGGTAACATGGCTACTACTGTTCCCCTTTAATCGCCCAATTGTTCCATAGGGAAAATCCTGCTAGCTGCCTCCCACTGCAGGCAAACTTCTGAAACTACTCCCGAAAGATGTTAAAACCGATAACTGAAACAGGACTTCCCCAAAGTCATCAGAGAGTCTGGTAGTAAGGAGAGGAAGAATTGACTTAATTGGTTTCAACTAATCATGGCTTTTCGTAAATGGCTTTAGCAAAAGCAAGCAAATTCACCTAGTCTGGGAAAAGGTGCTTCAGCAGGCGTGCGAACAACTTTAATAGCCTTGTACCTGATTTTGATGGTATACGGTACCCTGAAAAATGGGAGAAAAGCCAGCTATCACATGGTCCCATCAGGTTACCTTACACCTTGCATGTACGTTCTCTACGTTTAACTAAACAATCCTAGTGTGTTTGGTGGCGTTCAAAGGTCGTTTTAGGTAATCAGAGGTCAACCTTTAAAACCTTGAATAACCTTGGTATATGTCAAGGTCGTTCATTCTGTCGACGCCCAGTATCACCCGTTACCATCCGACACCGCCCGGAAAGGCCCAGACAGAAAGAACTTGATATGCACTGTTTTCTTTCCGCAATAAATCATAAAACAAGGAGAGCGAGATTTGGAATATTTTTATTGCAGCGATCCGAATTTCCAACTATAGGCCTACTCGTATATTCCTGTTACCAAAAACATGGGATCAGTGAAATAACAATTAGGACTGCCGAAATCTTGCTTCATTATATTGCGCTTCTTTAAATAGTCATAGGAAGTCACCGTACTTTTGGCACACATAAACGTCACGAGATGAGCCTAGTTGAAGCATAGCTAACGTAGACCTGTCCAATACGGTACTGTTTTGTACCCAATATTACTTTCACATGAACAGGAATTCACAAATAGGCTAGTTGGAATATTGGTGTGGTCGGGAGAGCTGCAACTGGAGGTAAGGTGGGTGTGTTCCAGTTTCTTAACATTTTCTATCAGTAATTGTTCCAAAAATACATCCTGTTTTCTTTCAGACCGTTTTGCATATGTTGCCGATAGAAAAGCAGGCTGACAATTTCTTTGACCAGATTATGACTGCTTATGGGCATCAAAGCGTTGTAAATTGCACAAATATGGGACGCTCATCTACTTTGGTGCTCTTGTGTGATGGCTTCTTCCTCATTCGTGCAACCCTGTTTTAGTCTGTGAGGGTTATAAGCAAAGAACGTTTGTGACGAGGAGACATTGCGGATCCAATTTATCAGAAAAATATTGATTGTAACAACAACACACAATTCTGGAACAAACTGAATGAACAATTTCAGTCCGGTTCCCCATCACCAGTCCCTAGCTTCTTTCCTGCATGCAAACCATAGCAAAGTACCTAATACTCTCTCCAAACACGTACACACTCACTGCGTAATCAAATCGACAGGCCGTTGGTCAGTTATACCTGATCGGGGTGTGACAGGGGCAGGTAGGCTATGGCTGACAAAGACTTACGAAAGTTCAGAGTAAACAATGATTCTGCTATTACCCTATACTTATTTGAAGACTGAATTCCAAAATCATTACATTTTAAAATAAAGATTATGTAGATACACCTTACAAAGATTGGCAGATGCTACAGACCGTAATCTATAGGAGAAATTTGTCACCAGAAATAATTTGGTACCCTACCAGGTAAGAAATGGTAAAGTTCCACTGGGATAATTTCAGGTCAAAACCCATCCTTCATACTCCCCCAGATACTTTTCAAAGTAGATATGCACCACTCAATCAAAGCTCTTCACTGTCTCTGTCTTGCCTGGAATTTTTCTATGCCAAAATAATGATCACATTATAGTACCTGAGCAACTAAATTTTTATTGGAGATAGGTAAACTTTTTTCCAAAAATTCCAAAGCTGACAGAGAAACTGAAGGACTGGAAGGCTGAAAGACTGGAATCCTGTCCCAGTCTTTCAGTTTTTAATAACAAATCTAATGCACAAATGCATGAAACCACTAAATTAATACCTTCTCTTAAATAGTTTTGTTTCATATGTTTCTAGTTTGGCGTTGTACTTGCTTCAAAGATGCTCACCTACTAATATGAAGCACCAGCAACTGAGAGGGTTTAGTTTGTGCCGCTTGCTTTTATCCTTTTTACCTGTTTATATGCCTTTTAGATGATTTAGTAGTGCATTTGAACGTACTTTAAAATGCTTATTTAAGAACCAAAAGCTTCTATACCCAGGCTGTTTTTATTTTTATGGGTACAGCTGTGCATCTAGGCATAGTTTTAACTTTTACAAAAAAAAATTAAGAATTTTTTCTTTGATTTCTGTAGATCTTGTACATGCTACATACTTTACGGAAAGGATTCTTGGTGGCTTGTGTTGCAAAATAAAGGACACAATAGTCAAAAGAAAACAAAATCTTGATACTTCCATCCCCAACTGCAAAATGTAAACATTTTGGGACGTACCTCAACTGAGGAAGGGATTAGGGACAGCCCTAAATATTTTGTAATCTTCTGATTTATATTGTATTTTTAATTGTCTCACTTACCCTCCATACCTCACTTTTCCGCCGTGTTCCATTTTTACAACCGGTTTGCTCGTGCCCAGTTTTAATGTGTGCTTCCTCTATTTATATTTCAGTGCTGTTCAGTTGCATTTTACCACCTGGAATTTTCCGCAAACTTTTAAGCACTTCTTATTACCTCTATCGACCTAAACATTTGTATAGCGCTCCGCAGCATTTCTACCATATATATATATATATATATATATATATTATATATATATATATATATATATATATATATATATATATATATATATATATATATATATATATATATAATATTATATATATATTATATATATATAATATATATATATATATATATATATATATATATATATAACAACAGTGCTAGTAGAATGAATGGCTGGATCTTGAAAGAGATAAGTGAAAGCAGTAAAGACACAAAAGGTTTTTGCAAATCTTTCGAGCAATACTAGCTCTTCTTCAGTGCTTGACATATATGTATATATACATATATATAAAAGGAAAATGAGTAAAGCCTTTGATTCCAACATAATATTTAATGAATACACAATTCGGCACAAATTTTCGGATATTACCCGTTTTTCTTGTCATATTTCTTATGACATTCCAACATGCAGAACTATATATATATATATATATATATATATATATATATATATATATATATACATACATATATACATACATACATACACATACATACATTCATACATACATACATACATACATACATACATACATACATACATACATACATACATACATACATAAGTTCAGGCCCTTAGATGCAAAAGTATCCGGTCAGTAAATCCAATCTCTTTCGTACAAGCGTATAAAGGAGACAGGGTTTTCACCCTTGGTAACCTTGCGCTGAGGATTCAATTCATCGAAAACCCTGAACGATTTGAAAGCTCAAACCACTGTAACAAGAAATAAGATGGCCATAAAATAAATGACATTTAGCTTGGGATATTTTACCTGAACGGCTGTGCCCGAAAGCCGACTTGTGGTTATTTATACGAAGCCTTAAACTGTTGGTGCAGCTGCTGCATTGACAACCACAGGATTCGGATTCTCAAGAAATAACATAACCACGCCAACGGGTCTCAAAAGACGCTCCAAGTATGGCAACATTTAAAGCAATCACCTTGCTACAAATGAAAGTACTATTGTAAAACAAGTACACAAGTTCAAACGCTTATCCCCACAAGGGGACGTGGAGACTTAAGCGGTTTGCGAGGTAAGGAGGGCCTAGGGCTTCTTGACCGGGCAGGAACACGATGAGATTTAATGTTAGGTGGTTGGCTAAATGACAAAATGGGTTGGAGGTTAAACGTTTGGGCAATGGGGAACGTAAAAGAATTGGTTTAAACTTAGCAAAATCTCACCAATATTTGGTAGATCTAGGTGATAGGATAAGACTAGAAGGACCTTGAGCGTATCACTGTTAGTTTGAAGGGTATCCAACTATGGGGGCCAACGAAGGGCTTTTTATATGTACCAGGACCTTATGTTCCCTTAAGCCCGGGGGACAACCACGTACAAACTTCATGGCAACCTTGCCTAGCTCTATCAGGATCACTGCTAATTCGCCTTATGCGCAAGGAAGGAGTAAACAAATTGAACTTTTGATGCAATGACGGTGGCAAATACTGTTGTAGAGTACTGATTTGTATCAATGCTCTTCACAAAAAGGAGACAGTAGAGACTGATAAGTTTGAATTCTTAGTTACAGTAACATGTGGAACACTGACAGAAGAGCTAGTATAAGCAGGGAGTTGTTAGGAAGGAGATCCAACGTTCCATAGACTCTTTGAAGCAATGTTCGTTTCCGACAGTTATCTTGCCTCTCTTCTCAAAATTCTTGTCTCAATACCTATAGATCAACTAGGATCAGTGATGCATTGTCAAAATGGCAATGAGGAGACACACCTCTTAGATGAACTCTTTAACTTTTCGTTGCCAGCCGTCATGCAAAAATGTGAAATTTTAACCTTTCGGCGTTATTCGTCACAGTAAATATCATTTCATTTAAAGTAAGCTAAGAATATCTTTACAACTTACTTTTCGAATATATTTCCTACTGATGGAAACATTTTCTAAAAACTAAGAGAAATGTGTAGGCTTGAACAATGTTTCCAGCAGGTGACGTATAAAAATCGTGGGGCACAATTGAAGTACATTATTTAAACGTTTGTTGCCAGTGGTTTTACTGAAAATCCTGATTAAATTTTGTTCATTGGCGGAAACAAACCTTACTTCGAGGCATGTATAGGCAATGGTCTCGGGATTACTTGGAAAAGAAAGGGGGGATCATCATTAAAAGGGTTTAGTCAACAGAGACTTAACAACAGGAACAAAGAGACCCGTCAATCAAATAGTAGTGCCTGAAAAGAATCAAATCATTTTCAAGTACATACTGTCTGACAGATTTGGCTGTTGTATCTCCTTCCTAACACCTCCTTGGTATGAGTAAACCGGAGGAAGGTACATTCCGCATCTAATAGAGCAATAATGTTATTGGGAAACGCCAGCCCATGATCCTAAAGGAGGGGGATGTAGGAAGGTATCAGGATCAAGCTCTCGCGTATTATCGTGGTGAAGGTGTTGCGGCCTCATCCGGCTCTCCATTCCTTAAGCCCTTTATTAGTGTCTACTATGTCCATCTGATGGGGTACTGGAAAAAACTTTCATTTCACCTTCTACATATGTAAATGAATAACAAATAAATTCCAGCCTAGAACTCAAAAGATGTCTTCGTGTTTCTAGTACGATACATAGTTAAACAAACAGAAAATACTGGTCGAATATATCCACAAGAAAATATTGATCAAAAGTGTACAAAATATAACAGATCGAATGCCCTTCGTCAGGAAAGTTACAAGGAAAAAGTTTCCCCAAGTAACGATACTTAAAGCTATTTCGGATTTTAATCCCTTTCGGTGCAAAAGAGTGAAGTTGTTTTATTAAAAAAAGTTCTCTTTGTTCTCTCTGTCTTTTGTTAAGACCCTGGAACGATTGAATGACGATAAAATTGAACTGAATGCAGCCCTGTTAAAATTTTTCCCTAGGCGGGTGTTAATTTTTTCAATGCCTCCCTCTGGCCCAGTAATTCTGTCGTAACTGTCTCTCTATCCCCTATCTACTGCTTCCCACTGCCATTACAAGTAATAAGCTAAATGACCCTAACTGACTTAAGTTCAAAAGCCCCGAGCAATTTAAAAAATGTACGTGCAGAAACTTCTAAGGGAATCCGTAACTAACTTGGACTCACACGTAAGCAGTTTTTATCGTGTAATCTGTAATAAACTAAAGTTTGAGGTGTTTCGGCAAATCTAGCTCTTACAAGCAAATCTTTTAAATTGGAATTTTTTTCTACTTAATGGAAATATGCCGTCTTTTTTCTCCATCCATTATTTCAAATCATATTTGCATGTTCATTTTACATAATGAAGTTACATGAAAACAACATTTAACTTTGAAACTGCTCCTTTGTAACAAGTAAATGAGATCTTATTTCCTTTTTGTGATAGTGACATGGAAATAAGGATACAATGGTAAATACTTAAATTATAAAAAAAAAATACAAAGACGATCCTTAAAGTATATTTTCCTTAAAAGAATTTTTTGGGGGGAATATTTACATAAACAAAAAACACTATCTATTTTTTTAGAGAGACTGGAATACTAAAAAAAATACTAAATAAAGAGAATCATATTTTGCCTGTAAAACACGACTCAAAAATCCTGCTCCATTTTTTGGACAATGTAAAAATATGAAAATGTTTATTGATAATGTGTTTTAAATAGGGAAGCCAGGATTTTGAGTGACAACAAAAGGAGCTTTGAGTGCTGTCAATGCGTTCTTAGTTCAGTAAAGTCGTACGAGAGAAAACTTTAGCCTTCACTGTCTTAACTTTGATAACCTCTATGTGATAGCCCCTTTTACTCAGTTGTTTTCTAAGGTTTTTAAGTTTTCGTTGCAATCATCGTCATAAGAACAAAATTGTATAAATAAGGAGGCCTGACTGAAAGGAATATTTTCTTTAACTGAGTTCTTGTGAAAAATAATAATGTAAAAAAAAGAAGATTTGGTAAAGAGATGAGGGTAAATACGGCCCCTTTTAAGAGTTACTTCCAAATGTACGTAAATCACTTTGAAGTAATCAAATTCATACGTAAACATTAATTCATATGAAAATATTAAATTAAGTTCTTCCATAAAATTCAATCCCACATGGCACAGATATCATCAATAAACCTTTTCCAAATAAGGAGTTTTCCGTGAAAATGTGTCCAGACATAGTTCTAAACACTTAAGAAGATAACTAGTTTTTGGTTTCTTAACCACCCTACTTTTTAGAGCCTCTCTGACCTTCAGTACCTAATATACTCGTTATGCTTGGGTACATGGCCCCTATGTCAATTGTAAACATACATTCATTTGAAGGAAGATGTCTTTTTTTAGTAATGTCTTTGATGATAATGCGTATGTTTTTGGTGTCACGGTTTGGTGTTCTGCATCAATCGATTAAGCCAGTAATCAACAAATTCAGACACCTTTCAATAACGGAGCCAGATCCTTGAGATGACTAGTCTTACTTTCACATTGGATGGTCATAGGCTTTGTATGTCTTAGACAAAGTGTAGAAACGAAAACGAACTGGTTCCACTCGTGTAAAGTATGAGTCAGTGTTTTCATCTATATCCACTTTTCTCTGCATTTGCTGAAACACATCTGTAACTTCTTGTATGATAAGGACCAAATAAGCAGAGTTTGTTCTTTTGTAAAATTTATCCTGTGACAATTCCCGTGTAGCAGAGACTTTGTAATTTTTGTCGTCTTGAATTATAAAATGCTGGGCCATTCTGTTCGGGTTTGATGACAAGGTCACTGTTGTGCATCAGTTTTTAAAGCTAGTCTTCTTCTTTCGACATATTGTCTCTTATATACCTCCGACTTTTAAACTTTAAAATATTGGTCAGCATTGCCTTAATGAAAGATTATAAAATCATATCAGGGCCAGTTGGAGGGGTCCAAGAACTTTTAAAACTGAAAGGATAATGCTCTCTGTTGGATATATTTAGCCAGAGTTCATCAGGTGGCAAAAATACAGCTGGTCGTAGGGCATGACCAAACGTGTCAAATACAGGACACACAATAAAACTTGGCACTACCAAACTGACCAGGAAACCATAACGTGGTTTACACAAGTACCAACAAGGCAGGAATGGTCAATTTATAGAAGTTCAAGTTTCACATTTAGACCATGTGGGGAGAGGTTCCAAGCTTCACAATGGCACAGGTTTTCGGCAGCTGCGCGATCATAGTCGGAACCTCGACACAAGATGGCTGCTGTAACCATCAAGTCACGAATCGAGCAGGTTGACCGAGGATTGAAGTGTGTGGCCACAAGGAACCATAGGAGGTTCTTTCTGATAGACCTCATGTGCCCAGTGACTCGGTCAGCAGGACGACGTTTGGCTTCTCCAACATACAGTATATTACAGCATTTACATACGAACACGTTAACAATATTTGCAGAAATAAAGTTAAAATGCTAGTTGATTTTAAACCTATTGTTGTTTAGACTCACAATGCAGAGAAATTTGTCCCTGCTGACCACCGGGCAAGTATTGCATCTACCACGGTTGCAAGAATAGTTCCTAGGGAGTTTGGCACTAAGGTTTGAGGCTGGGAGTCCAAGTGTTCTCCCACTTGGGAGAACACTTGGACTGTTCTATTCTGAATGCAATGATGGGGACTCAAGGAAATAATCACGTGTACAGGGATCATGAAGGAGGGTCTCTACAATCTGTATATATATATATATATATATATATATATATATATATATATATATATATATATATATATATATATATATATATATATATATAGGGTCGAAATACTGCGGAGCACTAGAGTAGTATGTAGGTCGATAAAGGTTGTAAAAAGTGCTTAAAGTTTGCGGAAAATTCCACGACGTTTCGAGTATAGACTCTTCATCAGGTGGCAAAGAAATGCAACTGAATAACAATGAAGTAGTAAATAGAGAAGAAACACATTGAAGAAAGGCACGAACAAACCGATCGCACAGAACGAACACGGTGTAAAATAGCGAAAGAAGGCTGAAAAAACTGGTAAAAAGTAATGAAAAAGGGGAACAGGTTAAAAAAAGGTCCATTCTAATGTTAAGACCGTGTGGGGAGAGGGTCCGAGTTTCATGATAAGCCGGTTTTTCGGCGGTCTGACGAACACGGTCAGAACCTCTGCACATTAAGGCTGCAGTAACGGCCAAGTCTTTAATTGAGCACGGTGATGGGGGGTTGAAATGAGTGGCGACCGGATAACCTTGAAGGTTTTGTTTGATGGACCTGAGGTGTTCAGTGATTCGGTTCAGCCAGGCGGCGTTGGTTTCTCCCACATACAGGCAATTGCAACGTCCACAAACTAAAATGTAAACCAAGTTTGTGGAAGTGCAGGTGAAGTGTTGGTTCACACTAAATCTGTTGCCGTTAGAACCCAAAATATTGATAAGTGTGTTCTTGCCAACCACTGGGCATGTGTTGCACCTACTACGACCACAGGGAAATGTACCTGGTGTGTTGTCAGTTGGTTGTTGTGGGTGGGAAGCCCGAACTAAGTGCTTGGAAATGTTCTTTTCAACTCTGAAGGCCGTAATGGGGGGTTCAGGGAAAAGGTCACGGGTTGAAGGGTCTTTTCGAAGAGTCTCTATATTCCTGTAAATGGCACGAATGATGGGGCGTACCGATGGGTGATGGGAAATTACCAAAGGAATTCGTAGATTAGTAGACGTGTTAGACTTCTTACTCAAAGCCTCCGCTCTGTCGATTCCTTGGATTCTATGTAGAGCACCGGTAAGGACTTTGGTGGGATACTGACGCTTCTCAAAGAATGATAGTATACTTTTTGAAGCGGCTGAAAAATCAGAATCTTCTGAGCAAATCCTTCTGGCCCTTAAAAGTTGTGAGTACGGGATGGATTTGGTACAGGATTTGGGATGGTTGGATGGGTACAAAAGGTAGTTATGGGAATCGGTGGGTTTAAAATGTAGGTTTGACTTGATTTTACGGTCGCAAATTGACAATTGAAGGTCGAGGAAAACCACTGAAGTGTCAGAAATACAATGTGTGAATTTCAAAAATGGACAGAAAGATCCTACAAATTGAATGAAAGATTCCAGATCTTGACGGGTCCCTGTTGCCACTCCCACAATATCGTCAATATACCTTTTGTAAAGGAAAGGGTGAGAACCGGTGTACTGCGAAAAAAGTTGTTCTTCAAAGTGACCCATGGTTAGGCAAGCAACAGAAGGACCCATTTTGGTTCCCATGGCTACTCCTTTAACCTGACGGAAAAAGCGCCCATTAAACTGGAAACAGTTTTGGGTGAGAACAAGTTCCGTCAAGCGAAGGAAAGTAGTTGTAGGAATTTGGGGGTCTTGTCGTTGGTCCAGGTAATGGCGGATATATATATAATATATATATATATATATATATATATATATATATATATATATATATATATATATATATATATATATATATATATGCAATGCTATAGACTCGTGGGATAATAGTGCTCAGTTAGAATTACTAAGAGCAAAATATATATTTTTATTACTAATATGTTACATTAATAGTCTACTAAACGTTTTTCACGCTGAAAGCGATTTTCAAGTATGACGCTTAAACACTTTTTACACTCAGACTAGGTAATACCGTCTCGGTCATGTGCGCAGGGCTGCAAGGCGTTGTGCCTAGATTTAGACACTAATTCGGACCGGCTATTGAGTAGATTCGTTCTGTTGGTGCAGATAATAGCGACCTTCTCTTCCAGACACAGATTGCAGCTGCCGCTGGGGGATTTAGTAGTGGGTGCTTTCTTTATCACTCTCCATTTGATGTCAAAATTGGTCTTATTAAGTTCCGTTTGAGCGTCCATATATAGGCCTCAATGGCTCAGTGGTCAGAGCATCCGCCTTGTATGTGGGAGGTTGCTGGTTCGAATCCTGCTTGAGGCTAAGTTTTCCATTCACATATGAATATCCTCTTTCTGTATAAGGCAAGTGCTTTGTTAGAGGAAATGGCCTAAGGTATCTGTGCGACTATTTAATACAGCGTTGATTTGACTCATTTATATAAAGTCGCTACGTCACTCTACCTATATATATATATATATATATATATATATATATATATATATATATATATATATATATATATATATATATATATATATATATATATATGTGTGTGTGTATGTGTATATATGTATATATATGTAGACAGAGAGGGGGAGTGACAATATTGACATTTGTATAACGTTGCTTACATCTGCAGTTCTTACTTAGTTTATTTTCAAATGTTCTTTTATCTCCGCACGCTTGTGAAATGATCAAGAACGAACGTGTCTCTCACCAGGCGTCGTCAACTTAGTCGATATGTTCATAGGGAGTGATTATACGCCTTTAGATGGACAAGACACATTCCGGGAGGGTGATTTTTTAACATCACGATGTCAAGATCCAAGGACACAACACTTACATGGTTCTGTTATACGACGTTGTGAAGGTGGAAGGTGGTCAGGAGATCCTGTTCGATGTGGTAAGACGATTACATTAAATGATTAACGTACACACATTAATTGAAAGATGCTTGAATATTTGCCCAATTGATTTCATTTACAATTATTCCAGTAAACACTAACTCTGCTGAAGTGTCTTGTCAATGCTTTCATTGTAGAATAATGTCATGATTCAATTTGGTTTGCATAAATGTTTTAAAATCTACGTTTGTTATCTTTCAAGAATCAACCAGCTTTGCGATCTCTGTTGCCAACACTGAACTTCAAACTTTAACAGAAAACGGTACTCTCATCGTATATCCTGTACGGAGCTACGTCACTGTTAAGTGTAGATTACTAAAAGGGTATTATGAATTCAACATGTACAAGGATAATGTGGAAATAAATTCTCACTTAGTTCGTGTGCGTGGAAATCTAAAATCATTGCAAATTAAGAATCCTTCAACAATAAACAGTGGAAGGTACAGCTGTGAGAGCAACAGAGAAAGTCATTTCCTTCACATTTTATTTATAGGTGAGTCATTGAATTTATTATGACATGTGTATCGGGGTATGCACTTAGTCCGCGTACACATCGATTCATACAAAGATAAATACAATCGCACTTGTATAACAATAGGTAGAATAAAAGATGCACAAGTCAAGCAGCCTAGCACTTTGTTGTAAACGTAATGGAAAACAAAACTAAAAGTTTCCTGAACCATATTTATGACCTTAACTTTCAATTTTTTTTCATATATACTTGTGTGTGTTATACATTTTCGTTTACGTTTGCATTTGCAAAATGGCAGCCAAAGAAGCCTCTATTTTACGTACAAATGGCAGCTACAAAACCCTTGAGAACTGTATTTGAGATATCTAAACATACATTTTGGGGTAAGAATACATTTATAACATTTAGAAACGTCTCCCAACGCTGCATTATTATGGTGGCCATTTGGGATTTTTAGAAGGCTCCCATTTGAAAATTCACTGCTTTCAGAGTGTCAGTTACTAAACGACCTAACTCAACAATGTTGGTGTCCAGGCAGTACACTTCTAGAGTCAAGAGGTACTGCTGAACCTTGCAACAATTACATAGAGTCAAGATATACTGTTGAACCATGCAACAATTACTACGCCTAAGTACAAGTCCGAATGGACGGTAAAGTATCCATCTGTTAATGGATTTTAATATGACAACAGTAAGTGTATTTTGGCATCCAAACACGCACTGGTTGCCAAAATATAAGGATTACCAAGAAGAAAAGAATCACATACCCTGAAAGTACCATACGGAAATATTGCCTGCATTTGAACGTTATTTGAAATTTTAAAGGCTGGTGCACACGCAACGTCCCGACTGCATCACGTACGCCGCAATCGCACTGAGCCCGATTACTCGTGGTGGCTGAGTGAGTTTAAGGCAATTTCGGCGTCATCATTGGCAGTACTTTAGACACGTTGTCAAATTGAGCTTATAATTCTTTCGTTTAACGCTTCTTGATGCAGGTAGCGCAGATGTTGAGCTAAAATGAGTTCATTGTGTCGGGTGACGTATTTAGACGTCAAAACAAGTTTCAGGTGGATCTGTTTGGAGTTTGGCTGAAAATATTGTAACTGTATCATACCTTACAAACTGCATCTATAATAGTTCCATGATGGGAACAACTCCGGTATTCTTTACACTCAGAACTGCCCTCCCTGTATATAAGAGCAATGCTGCGGGTTTCGTCACGACTCTATCGTAGCTCTTATATACAGGGAGGGCAGTTCTGAGTGTAAAGAATACCGGAGATGTTCCCATCATGGAGCTATTATAGATGCAGTTTGTAAAGTATGATACACCGTATCAAGGAGGTGTCACAAGATTGGCGACTTCCTGAGTATCATGAGAGCAAGGTGGCCCTCTAACCGCACAGTAGGGATCTGTAAATTTACGTATGTATGGCTTGAGGTAGGGATTATTTGTATACGTACCGTATAGAGGTTTTGCAGTGACGTCAATGATCTCCATAGAAAACATTTCTGCCATAAAAGAGTGAGAGTAACTCACTTCACTTCATGCGTATAGCCCAGCGGCAAATGTTTGTTTCGTCCTGTTTAACTTATAACGCGAAAAGTGTGCGAGAAAACTTCATTGGGTTATTGCAAACATTTTGACGAGTTCCATAAGATACCATACTTTGAAAAAACCTAATACTCACAGGACTTATTCATACTTATTACCCGAAGCTATAGCCATGGACAGAATATGGTCTGGCCTACCTATAACGATCTTAAATAGGCCTAACTACTAGGTAAGGCGTATTATTAAGATATTAAATTTTCTTCAGTACTAAGTTCCTGGTGTTTTTTTTTTTTTTTCGTTGCTCAAGAGAGTTGCCACTTAGCCGTTGGGGTTTTTTTCATTTCACTACGTTCTACTGATGAAATATTCACCCAACGTGCAACTATTTGCTACTGGAAGCCACGGTTTCTACGCAAGGGATCAGTGCTCTCCACACGTTTAACGGCAACCATAGTCCGTTTTCCCTCCTGTTGGAGTGGGCTGGAAATCTATGAACGGTAACCTTGGTTTCTTAACCTCCAATTTTTGCAGGACAGATTCCGCCAAACAATTCAGTACCATTTTAGTCTACTACTAGATATTGCAGTATGAAACAGGAATTACACCATACCAATCCCATCTGTAGTATTGAGCTTGTATCATTTACGCAAATACACATGCACTCCAACATCGTTGTGCAAACACTCGTTGCTGCAGAGTGTCGATACTTGCAAAGCCTCTATAGGCTACATACAATGTTTTTTTTTTTTTCCTTCTTACACATCTGACTGTTTTTGTTTGTAACCAAGAAGAATAAAAGGAAAAAGTGGTAACAAAGGTGGAAGCAAAATCCAAAATTTGAGGGAAAAGAAGTTAAATTGCCCCTTAAGGTTGTCATAAACTTTATCGGAAATTGACTTGTTTAGGTTATTTTTAACAAGTATATTGTGTAAAGGGAAAGAGGTCAACTTTGATTTAAAGTAATTGCATTGACAGTCTGTGGATACGGTTTTCGTAACTGCCCGATTTTGGTAACTGCCTGGGGCAAGATTTTGACCCCTTCAGGCAGCAGGGAAGGGGATGTTTGCAGGTCTGAATCACGTGCAACCACCAAAGGAGTTTGAGAGAGAATACCTCCTGAACGACTAAGGCAACGAAACATCATTACGTGAAGGAGAGTTTTTATTACAGATCAGGTTGAGAGAGGGGATGTAAGTTTGGTTTAGCTTATCTGTGAGAGGAGAACCCCTTCTCTCATGATTTAATTTAGCGATGAGTTACTCTAGACACGCACAATGTTATAAATGGGTCTTTCGTAAACACGGTTCAAGTACTGCATAGTATAGAAGCAGTATGCGAAATACAGCAAAGAAGTGGAAAATCATCCACAAATTTCATTCATGGGCCACTTAAGGAGACTTGCATTCGTCTGTTTAAATCCTCACATCAAAGAGCCAAGAAAAACAAGGAGCAAGGATCTCCTTAGGCCATGGTGACCACTGCACGGTTATAACCTTCGACGTGGTCACGTTTTTTCACTATGTCTGAAGGTAGCACAGCACTAATTATTGGCCCTTTGATTTGCACACTAAATCAGGTCATTTCTCTACCCCCTACATCCTTGTGCAAGTTCTCAACCTAGACATGCTACCTTCTGGTTAAAGCTCGTAATGTGGGGTCTTATGGCGATTTAAATTTCTGTACTATGACAATTTAGGTTTTGAGCTAGAAGGGCTTGAATAATAAATACATATCTCCAGCTGTGATCACTACTCAACAAGGGGACTTCACAAAGCAGAGCAATACAATAAAAATGGCACTATATTAGTCAAATTGCCTTGTATTTTGCACCATCTGTATTTCAACTCAACTCTTACAACCAGCGAATCAACATTTTGCCATGTTTGGTAGTTACACGGTCAGGATTTAATTTGAAGATACCTTTATGAAAGCTTAGCTGAGTCGTAAGAAGCCGTGGAAATTTTTGGAAGTCGTGGTAATTCGAGGAAAGTCTAGTCAATGTCGTCGGTTTGAACATGCTGAAAATTTTTGGGGATTTTGTTCCATGTCATGAAATGTAGTGAGAAATCGAGAGCAAAGTCGTATAGTGTACCACTAAAAATTTATAAGTCCCATGCATGTCTTCAGATGTCGTAATCAGATGTCGTAAAGTCATCTTGTTAAAATCAGTGTAAACGAAGCGCCGGAAGAGCTATATCCTCACGCTGCCCAAAGATTTCATGTTATTTAGTCTTCATCTTTTTATTTGTTTTTTATCAAATTCTGGGATATTGTTTCAAAATAACTTGTCCATTAGGAGATGACTTTTGGCAAGAGTGAATTCTTCCTGACAGGTTTAACCTTTTAGCAACCTTCTGCTAAATATTTTATGTAGAGTCTGGCATTTCACTGGCACAATGGTGTTATTGCTGACTCGAAAGTTGGACATGACACTTTTAAGTTTTGCCTTGAAAGGAGAGCCTCATGTACTGTAATATTTTACTGCATATTGAAGTTCAATATATTCAGATCTGTGTCTTGAGAAGTAAAGTTGTTCAAACCTGATGATACTTATGAAGTTTGAGAAAGTAAGGTTGATATTTTCAGACCCGTCTTTCCTTATTAGTCTAATTTGATCATCATAATTTAGAAATTCAAGGAAAGTACTGTATGTTGAACAGGGGCGCATAAGGGATTTTTAATTATGCATGCGCGGAAGGGTGGAGGATCGGAAGAAGCCAGTTCGGCGCCTTAGCGCAGTGGATCGACCTTGCAGGATGAAGTGGGTTGTCTTAAGCAGGATGTGCCCCCCTCCCCCGAGGATGGTGATTTTTCAAGATAATCATCCTGATCTTACCATTAGGTGCACAATGTCTAATTTTTTGGTCACGTTTAATAAATAATCAGTTTCACATACCATCACCCCATCACTGGCTGGTTAACAAGAGTACATGGCACTTAACGTATGTCATTTAAGGCTCGTTCACACCAAAACCGCGCGGTTCCCGCTGGGGGAAACGCTGCGTTGCACTTATCCTTTTAATGATACTTATTTTTCACACAGCAACGAATTCGCACTCCTTTTGTATACTGTGCAGACTTCCTTGGGTATATAGGTAGATACCGTACGACACAACTTACATTAAATAAGAGAGAGACAGAGGTCAGCCGCTTAAAAGTTGATCTGTTCTGAAATAAAGTCATGCATATTCTTTCCATGGTATTGAAGAAGTCAGAGACAGGCGCGGATCCAGGGGGCCTGGGGGGCCCGCCCCCCCCCCCCCTCGCCACGAAAAAAAAAAACGAAAGGAGAAAAAAAAGAAGAAAAAGAAAAAAAAAAGAAAAGGAGAAAGAAAAATTAAGAGCAAAAAATGAATAAAAGTGTCTAAGAACGTATTCAAAGTATATATTTCTGTAGGGGTTGGGTGGAGCAATCGCTGGATTATCTCTTTATATATCTATCAAAGTGGTTGGCGACGAAAGGAGCGCTACAGTGTTCGAAAACAGGCGAATAGCTGAGTAATGATCCTTGACTTAAGATCTAAATAAGTAAACATCGTGACATATGTAGTATGGGCTCGGCTAGCTGCACTGAAATTTAGTAACAATTTTGTGTTAAAGAGTGAAATTTTTTGTAATCCAGAGGGATTGAGAGGCAAAGTTTTCGCCATACAGACCTTGCAGAATGAATACAGAAGACAAGCTGTCAGGTGACCTACTATTGTGCACAGTGGCACCAGCTGTTGCAGGCAAAGTAGCGGCGTGCATTATACCCTATTCGATTTCGAAACTGTCTGAAAAGTTTTAAAATGAACTCAAAAGGCTTTTAAGCTACAGAAGTGGCGTTGGCACAGTGGGCAATGGGTGACGTGTGTCCCCCTCCAGCATCGATTCTTGAAAATTTTGAAAATGGTCCCAAAAGTCGTTTAAGCTACAGATTTCTGTGGAGGGTGTAGGGTGAGATGTATTTTTCATGACTGGTTTATTTGTTCTAACCATTTTCTTTTACAAACTGTTCTCAAAATATCATAAGTTTTGGAAATTCTTGACAAATTCCAAATTTTCGCACGCTCCGCTAGCGTCAAGCCTTGTGTCAGAGTTGTCCTTATTATCAATATCTTTCGGTAACTACTCACGGGGGAACAAAGGAGCAAAAGTGCTTTTTAAGAATTCTCAGTCAGAAGATTCGTTTCTGAATAGCATAGGTTGGTGGGAAAGTGATAGTGTCCGATGCAGGTTCTGAAATTCAGGTTTTGTCATGGACTAATATTTTATTCAAAATTTCGGCGCGCTTCGCGCACATACGACAGGATTTACACCCGATTTTATATACCATTGACAAAGCTTAGACGCAAGAAATTATTCCAGTCCAACATTTTTCTAAAAAGTACATCTCCTTCTCTGTAGGGCTTTCATCATTATGGGATCTTTGACTAATCTATTCTAGCACATGATTTGAAAGATTGAATGTACGTCATTGCCGTTGCTTATTTTCCAAACATCTTACCGCGACGTTCAATAATGACGAAAATCTTTTCTGAAACGAATTTTGCCTGTCCACCATCCCTCTTGCTATACCTTAAAAGAAGGTGATATATCATATCTCCTCCCATATGGATGTCGGGTAGTGAAAATCCCGTTGGTCCCTCTTTTGTATACTGTAACTAATTTAGAGCTCCCGGGAGGCTCTATACTGTTCTCTGTCAACCTTGGATATCCTTTTAAAATGTAGAGGAAACATTTTATTATAGTCCAAGAATGTTTCTGTGGACTCCAGGTATGATTGCGTGTACAATTTTCCCATGGGCGGGGATCATGGGGGACGGGGGGACGCGTCCCCCTCACTTTTGTAGAAGGGGGGACATCGTAAAGGGGGACATCGTCAAAAAGTCCCCCTCACTTTTTCAAAAATGATGGAACAGACTGCAATTATGCCTAGGAAAATGAAATTTTTAGAAGAAAAATAACCTAAAAATCGTACACTTTTGTTGCACCAAATCGCATCTGAGGGCATTCAGTTCTAGAAAAATTTCCCTCAGACCCCTCCCCATGCCGAAGATCACAAAACTTATTGCCTACCCGTGACGCAAATTCTGGCACCACCAACTGGTTCTTTCACGCCACAGGACGGCGATTTACAAATGTGAAAAAGCCCCCCCCCCCCCGCACACACTTTTGGAGATGGATCCACGCCCATGATTTTTCCTGGGACTTAAGGAGATTTGAAGACAATATGTTAACCGTCTCTTACTCCCTTTTTTTCACCCGAACAAAAGTTAGAATTTACTACATTGTGGACATTTTCTAAACATACAATCACTTTAGAATGACCCAAAGATACCACCATTTTGCATATAGGCCCCCTAAAATTAACAAAAATTTCTCAAAGAGGAGGGTAAACCCCTTTCTGGAATTGCACTCTCATGTACTAATAAGAAAAGGCTCTCCCGCTGTTGTATATAGCGTATACAAAATCCCACTGCCTAAAAAGTCACGGTTTAGCAGTTATCTGCGGTTCCCCAATCACCAACTCCAGCCGGCACCATCGGTCATAGATTTCTGAAGGGTATACCCTTCAGAAGTCCATAAAGAAGGTGATATATCATCTCTCCTCCCATATGGATGTAAGGTTGTGAGAGTCCTGTTGGTCCTCCTTTTCAGTGTACAATTATTTCAGAGCTCCCGGGACGCACTATACCGAAAATTTTCGGCGCGCTTCGCGCGCAATTGTTTACGACCACGGAGAGAGGTACGTTTTTATTGAGTGATGGATTTATATTTTTTTACTTTTTACCAAAAATCATTTGAAATCTTTCACGATTTTTGCAAAGTCTTTTCAATATTTCTTGATTTTTGCTTGATCTGCGCACTGTTAGCCTTGAATTGCTCCTTTTACTATCAATAAGGTCCCAAACGTATTCGCATTACTCATCGGTGGGGTTCTACTATAAGCCAATTATTCGTGTGCATAAACGTAATTTCAGAGTCAGCATTGTAAGGATGTAAAACAACTGATATTCATTTTTTCACCCTCCTCTTCTTATGAGAACTGAAAACTTAGTATCGAACCCACCTTCTCATTGATAAAAATACATAAAGGGAATTGACACAGTTAGTCATAGCAATGGTTTTAAATGTAAGTTCAAAATTTCGGCGCGCTTCGCGCGCAATTGTTTCATCTGACGTCCTATATCCGAACACCGTAGAACGAAACTAAAACACTCATTATGGCAAAAATCATTTCAAGTTACCTACACCGGGCTCATAATGTTGGCGTGTAAGTTTTAAGATACCTTAGATTCTCCGTAACTTCTGCAGGTACATATAATAACTTAAAATGAGCCATACACATCGAATTCCATGCAACATAAAAACGTATAAAATCTCACTGACATAAGAACTGGAGCCGATTTCTGTGCTCTTAAAATGCAATATTGCGAGAGCTTCCGGGGGCTTCGCCCCCTGGACCCCCACCGGGGCTCCCCCCCTGGACCACGTCAGGGGCCCTAACGCGGGCCCCTTGACCCCACGTGTAGGGACTCGCGCTTCGCGCTCGTGGTGCACCTTCGGTGCACACGAAGTTTTCCATCTTGGGCCCCCCCCCCCCTCAAAATTTCTGGATCCGCACCTGGTCAGAGACAGGGGCGTCGCCAGAGCATTTATCACGGGGGGGGGGCCATATCTGCAGACTGAGAAGAACGAAATGACCATTGAAAGTGTTGATAAGAGGTGCAGTTAGAGCTGAGAACCGTTATTCCAACAGGTAGTGGTCCAGCACGGGTGGGGCTAGGATTTGCCCAACGGAGGGGAGGGGGAACGACCCGAAGCCTCGACAGTCCCGATGCCGTCGAGGGGTTGGTGAGAGGAGATTTGAAGAAAACCTGTGTACATGTCATTGCGGGGCATATATTGCAAAAAATTTTGTATATACAAGAGGAAAATAGTTCCGCATGATTTCAGGTTTTCCCGAAATCTAAACTGAAATTGCAAAGGGCGCGAAGCGCGCGAAACTTTTGTGTAAGCTTATACTAAAAAGAATCTGTACTTATTTAAAGCTTTTATAGGTCAGCCAGTAGCATACCCAGGATTTCTCTCGGGGGGAATGCAACATGGTGTGTGATCGCCGGCCTGGGGGAGTTTCCCCCTCCCCTCTGAAAATTTTTGAAAAATGAGGTGTCCTTACATGCAATCTGGTGCCACATATGCCACCTTTGGAAGTAAAATTTGTGTTAAAACATTTACGTTTTTTTAAGACCTGAAAAAAAATTGGCAAATTGACATCCGTGAGGAGGACATGGCCCAATTACCCAATAACGTCCCTCCTGTGTACGCCACTGAGGTCAACTGTTCAGGCAGTTGGACCCTATCGGGCACAACTTACATTGTACTTCCCTCTTCGAGTCACTAGTCGTACCGAAAGACAGACTCAAGAGAACATTTACTTAGTTCAGCGAAATGAGATGAGATTCCCGGCATTTACATAAAACGATAAATTCTACTTACGTTACATGAAAAGATGGAAAGGGTTTGTTCTATATTCAGCTATTAGTAACGAAACTGAGGAAGAGTGGGCGAAACATACCGAACATTTGGGGTTTTATCACAGAAATGACCCTTTTGAAAGCTAAAATAAGTAAACCGACCATGGGTGGCGACAGAATTTTCCCGACATGGGGCCGGGCCATGCCAGCGACCCCAAGTTTCGTTTTACGACCTCTACATAACCTGTGTACCCTGCCTACATGTTACTTGGTAGGGTTGACAGGACTTATGCTATCTAGCTATGTGGAATGGAACTACTGAGGAAAGTGGACTGACATTACAGCGCGCATAGTGCATCGAAAATTTTGCGTTCTGATCACAGAAATTGTCCTCTTTCTTTCACTTCTTTTCCTCTTTCTTTTCCCCATATTTCCTTTATTTTGCCGACTGGTGCAGAATTTACCTACTCAATGCCAAAAACCACATGAACGATGAACTCTTTTAGTGTACAATGATACTGAAAAGCCCTATGTAGCTTTTTTGCCGATAGAATATGTTTTACGTTTCAAAAAGTGTTGCTTACGGACTTTGAACGTACTAAACGTTGTCTACAAATGCATTCTAGTCTCCTGTCTCCTGTCTGCACCAGCCCCTTTCTCTTACCCTGCTTTGTCCCTCCCTCCCCTGTCCTTTCTTCGGTTCGCTCGGTCTTTCTCTCTCCCTCTTCTATCTCCTCTTTTTTCTCTTTTTTTTCCTCTTTCTTCCTTCCTCTAACTTTCCTTCGTTTTCACTTCCCTTTTTCCTTCATTTTGCCGACTAGTGCAGGATTTTGCCGACTGCGTAGATCTTGGGGCGTATCACACCCCCACACCCCCCCCCCCTTCTAGCCTCGTCCCTGGTCAGAGAACTTCGTATTTTATGGCAGACACAAGGCACATATTCGCATGCGAAATGTTAACGCAAAATAAACAAGACATGTCTGTACTTGCAGGTAAGCAGAAACTGAATCCCTTAAAAATTAACCCTTTATGAAGTTTCAATTAGAAACAAGAGATGATTGGGGACTTGACGAAAAAAGTATGCGTAAACAGAGATTCCCGTGCTGATGCGGTACTTCCAGCGTGCTAACCAGCCAGAATTATAGTAACACTTGGACTAACATCTGACTCAGGCCTAGATCAAAAATGCACGTGGACTTAGGAAAAAGGCTTAGGGGCCTTCCCCGCCTCCTCCCTCCCCCCCCCCCCGAAAAGTGGTTTTTATCTATTATTTGCGTAACAATACATTTGAAAAGACCACAAAAAACATGTGCTATGCACAGTGTAATGTGAGATTTCTTAAATGGTACATTCTAGTTGCTTGGTTTGCTAAATCAGTATGTTTGGAAATTCCACTAACCCCAAGGTATGTAGAGAGTATGAGGGAGATGAGATGTGCAACTCCATGGATTGCCCTCTTATTTTTTCTTCTTAACCAACGCATTTGAAAACATGATCAACTTTAAAACTCATGCATGTTTCGTGTATTTCACAACAATCAACCGATGGGTCTTTTTATAAAAGGAAAATTGTACGAAAGTGCAAAGTTTAAGAAGATTACTTCACACACATACTGGATACTGATTGGCGGTAGTGAGCACGCACTTACCACATTCATTTATAATATGGTTTAATGTTCCATCCACTTGTCGGAGCTGTCAAAACACTCCTGGCCCAATCCCTGTATATAACCTACAACACAAAGTGAAAGGTAAGGCTAGGATTTTTGTATTGCAATATACGGTAGGCTGGCCTCAGGAATTGTGGTTTGACTACAACTCTGGATTAATTTCTACATGTGACAACCAGAGAGTGTATATAAGGGTGCTGATTCTCTTAAAGCATGTCTATCTGAAAGTCTGCACCACTTGTTAAGTGTGCAGAGTTGACACAAGATTAGTGGCGAATTTTACTGGTCGGTTCTATTACCTGACCATCAAACTTGTGAGGATTTGGATTGTTATTGGTAAGGAAAAGAACTTTACATATAATCATACCACTGCTACATACAAAGCCTGGGAAAAGATAAATCAATTTCCCTCTTTATCTTTCATACTCTTTAGAAGAGGTAAGAAAAAAGTATGGAAATGTTATGAAAATGCAGCAAGTCCCCCACATTGCTACCCAAAACCGCTACAGAACTGTACAGAGGAAGATGCTTAGTATTTTTAGCTGTTTGAACGCGTCACGTTATTCTGTGCGATACAACGAGGAGGTTGCAATATCTACCAGGGAGCTGCACTGTCGGAATGGCAGGCGATGAAAATCCTCCCGCAAACCAAGATATTCTGTCGCAGCTCCCAGTGAAAAATGGGACGATTTTGAACATTTTGGGTGACCTGTTTTAAGTCTTCCAATTTCTTCCTACGCTTTTTGGACGATTTTTGTAGGAAAAGTCGTTGCTTTTTGAAGATTTTGTAAAGGTTAAGAAGAAAAGAATGTTTTATTGTGGAATCGACCGACTGTTTTACCTTAAAATGGGGATTTATTACCTCAATTATTGCCACCTACTGCTGAGGGGCGAACTTAGTTGTTTCTTTCATAGGAAGAAGAAACCTTGAGGGTGATTATGGTTCCTGTTCTACAATGGAATAGTCCAAGCAGCAATACTGGAATGTTCTTTTTCCTCCATTTATTTGCTCTGATCACACAATATGTCTGGCAAATAATGACATACACATATTTACATTGATGTCGATTTGCAAAGACAAACAATAAATTTACAGGACTTTACTACTTTCACAATATTACAGAATTAACATAGTAAAGCATCAAAGTAGTCGCTTGCTTGGTTAATCCAAAATGGGTTGTAGATATACTCAATAAATATATACATAACTCCTTATTACATGCGTAACAGTGAGAGAGCTTTCTTTGCGATCAGAGATCAGAAAAGACCAGGACAATATTTAAAGCTTCAAACAACTCATTGTATTTGACATATCTCCTTCTTTTGTTCAAAATAGTAACTGAGATATGATTTTCAACTGCCAGCGTAAACTTAAATCTGTAAAACAATTATCAAATCGAGGCTTAAACCCATTTATTTTGCAATTAAAAATAAAGTGCTTCATGTGTAAGATTAGGAAAATACATGGATGGATAGTGCCTTTCCCAAAACCAAAGAAGTCTTCTTTAGAGAAAAAGAATTGACGGTTTAGAAGTTTGCATTCCATGTCTAAAATAACCGTAGAAGTATCAATACAATGCCAAAAAAAGGTGTTCTAAAGATTCTCGGCGAATCCACGTGCACTTCAAACTATATATGAAGCTTTCAACAAGGATAACTTTGAGCCCTCCTTGATCGATTTGATTTATCATAGCTGTATGTTTACCTTTATCGGGCTTCCCGGACCAAATAAATTCAAAAATAATAGATTCGACTTCTTTAATGAAATGGTTTGGTAGGTTTGGAAGTACCAAGAACAGATAGACAAGTTGTGAAAGCCCAAAAGTCTTTACTAGGATATTTCTGCCCATAGGAGTTAAGTCCCTGACAGACCACAAACCAAGGAGACTTTTGAGAGGAGACAGCTTTGGCATGAAATTTAGTTGAAAAAGATCATCACCAGTATGGGTAAATGGTATACCAAGCAGTCTAACAGGTCCATTGGAAATTTTGATATTGAAATCACGAACATAATTGGGGGATGGGAAACGAAAGGACCCAGAGGAAAAAGAGTACACTTTTGAAGGTTAACCTTCAAACCAGCAGCAAACTCAAGATCATTGAGTATTTTTACAGTTTCATGAAGGGAATCTCTATCATCATTCAGGATAAACGTTGTGTCATCAGCGTATGTTAGCAACTTAATTTTTCTGTTACCAATTCTCATACCATGAATAACATTATTATTAATAACTTTTAACGCTAACAATTCGGCACAGAGAATAAAAATATAGAGGCTGATCGGACAGCCTTGTCTCACACCTGTCGAATACCCATTATTGCAAACGCATGCATTACAATTACTATAGATAACATTGATCCAACGTCTAAAGCTGTTACCAAAATTAAAAAGGACAATGTATATTCAATAAAGTACCATTCAAGAGTATCGAAGGCTTTTTCAAAATCGATCAAAAACAAAAATCCCGATAAACAGTGACTTGAGGTGTAATCAATAAGACCAAGAACAAAACTTTTCACCAATAAAACTCCCTTTTAAAAACCCATTCTGATGTGGACCAATGAGAGGGCTATTTACTGAGTTTAGACGCAAAGCAATAGACTTTGCCCCTATCTTATAGTCAGTAATAAGTAACGTAATCGGTCTATAACTCTGGAGTGCAGTGGGGTCTTTTCCCGGCTTAAGAATTAAAGTTATTACACCTCGAGACTGTTCTGGAGATAAATTGCCAGATGCATAGCAGAAATTGAGGGCATCCGTAACGATATCGCCGATTAAGTGCCAAATTTTTTTTTAAAAATGGAAGAAAGACCGTCACTTCCAGGGGCTTTGTCGTCAGTCATGGACATAAGTGCTGCATAGCATTCATCTCTCAAAAGCACCCCCTCACATAAAGAAGAGTAATTTTCGTTGAATTGGTTACACTCAAGGTTATGACAAAAATCCTCAGGGGATGTATTATTGGAGGAATACAAGTCTACATAGAACCTTCTTATTTCCCTTAAAACATCATCATTTCTATCCAATATATGACCACAGGTGTTACGAATCTTGAAAATTCTGTTCGAGGCTTTGTTCCTCTTTTCTAAATTCAAAATGTACTAGGTATTTTTTTCGCCTTTTCGAACCCATTTTGCCCTTGATCTAATGATGGTCCCTTGCAATTTGTACTCATAGAAAATGCAATTACGGAGGTGTTCTGAGTCAGAAATATAGAGCTGTTGCTCTAATAAAGAAATGCGGTTGGTAAGTTCGACTTCATTACAGCGACGTTCTCTAGCTTTCTTTTTAGAATAATTTATACTCAGCTTATGGATTTTATATTTAAGATTTTCCCATAGAAGGCTGGGATTAGAATACATATCGTTGGTAACTTCATTAGATATTGAAGTCAGTAATGAGATTTACATACACATCATTACAAAGCAAAGCGTTATTGAGTTTCCAGTATCCCGGACCTCTGGGCTCACAATAAACATTGAAGGATACAATATTTTATGACAGGACGCTTTTTGAAAGATTTTGACGAAATCGTCCGAAAGCAGTAATGTTTCGTCCCATTTTTAACTGGGCAAGCATTCAGTAGAATCGATATATCGTGATGGTATAAGGTTAACAAGTGAGCTGAGTGAGCATCGTGCACCATGGGCGGCTCTAAGAAATTTGTTGGGGGCAAAATCAAGTCCGTGCTCAGTGCGGTAGTTTGGTTAGCATTCTTAATTACAGTGATGTCCTTATAGTTTTCAAATGCTCTTCAAACACCATCTCAGGCAGTCAGTTATGAGCTGACTATTTTTAAAAGTAAACACAACCATATCAGCCAATCGCTTCTCCATAAAGGTGGAGTAAGAGGCAGGGAAAACAGGAAAAGCGTCTTGATCCATTTGTTTGAAAAAGCTCTACTTGAAATATTTTGTTGTTTCTTTCATTGTGTCACAATATGTTTCAGCTTTGAGAAGATATCATAAAATTTTGGTTTTCTGGATTTTCTTAAAATAAAGAAAATTTTGAGCATGAAGACACTTGGCACCCATGAAATGAAGGCACTATTTTGGATCTTGGTACTGTTCCAAAACAAAATTTTTCAACTGTGAAGAGGAATTCTCCTAACTCAGAACAATTCATCCCCTACATACAAATAGCCTACTACTCAGAATTCTCACTTACAACTGTGGTTGACTGTTTGACTTGTTTATTTCAAATCAACTGAAACGGTATACTTAAAATCAGAGGTAGAAAACTTTTGCCTATAGCGGGCAATTTGACAGTCATACGACCGCCCGTGGGTCAACAGCGCAGTGTTTTGGAAAAGAGAAGGAAAACTTTTCCTCCTGTGAGAACCACAGTACGTTTAGGCTACATGCCCGTTGCGGCTCTGCTTTTTGTGGACAGATACCTATGCTAATCTGGCCAACTGACACCCGGGTAAAGCTGATTTTAGTAATGGATGATAATCAACACACCTAATGGGTTGTGTACCTAATGATCCCCGAAAGCTCTGAAATGTCTGCAGAGTTTTAGGGGGTTAACTCTAGCATTACCGTTACACTCTAAACATGACATTACGATGCGCGAAAGCTAATTAGATAACAAAATATCACAACGCAATCATTTCTTTTAAATATCTTAGCTCGCACTAATAGCAGATCCATTTGTGATTTCTGAAGTATACATAATAGCAAACAAGCAACTAAGAAAAAGCCCGCAAAGCGCAATTTCGGATAGTCTCCTATGAGTTTGCTTATGTGTAAAGACATGCTTTACAATGTCTTTCATGCTACATTATGCAACCTGTGAGGTGTAAATAGTACTACACCAGAACCGGCATCAAGAAACATATTTAGCCTATGCCGGATAAATGGTAGTTAAAATTACTATAAATTGAATTTCAAGTGTTACTGTAATTACGTTCATTAATTGCTTAGCTAGGCGGACCAAATGGTCTTGGGGCCGGAGATCCCCAACTTCTGGTTTAAAACAACTAGCTTCAGAACTTTCAGCCAAGGCATGTTTGATCAGAAACCGATACAGCTTCGAATTCAAACATTCTCGCATTTACATTGATCTCGCACACGCCGGGTACGTATGGCTTTTACAGACTAATAAACGAAATTTGCGATCATCAGTGGTCAAGGCGTCAGTAATTTTATCAGGTTAACGTTTCCTTATTCACCATTTTGGGGAAGCTAAAATTTTTGACACATGAAAATATAATGAAACAAGCGCAATTAAGCAACTTACAATTTACGTTCCGGGCAATGGTTTTAGAAGACATTTTTAGCAAAACTTGCAAAAAGAAATTTTCTAGTACTCTACGTGCCAACTGTTGATGTTTGCCTAATTAGTGTGATATTTTCTCATTTTTCTTTATTACAAACTAGAATTCCTATTGAGGGAGATGCATAAGAGCCTGAATATAAATTAAAATTATGAAAATTTGAATAATATTAATACACATCACCAGTCGAATGTCCCAGTAAACCTAAGTTGAATCTTGAAATTATCTCGAAATACATTCCTGACATTTACAGGGAAATTCTGCGAAAGTGTATTATGACTTCATATATAATATAAAACATGTCTGAGATAGAAGGGATGATTTCTTCCAAATTTAGAAATACTTGTTTTTCAACCCGTCTTGAATTACATGCTATTTTTTGGAAGATTGAAGACCATGTTTTGCAAACTTTTGAGGGGCCTTTCCCCCTCCCCTCGTGCCCTATGGCGAGCCACTAATTGCGTGCACAAAGCCAAAAAATATGGAGTTTGACTTGAGTTGGAAGCAGCCAGTCATCTTGTTACCTGTGGTCTGGCAGGTCTGCGGTAAACTAGACAAAAGTGGGCTCAGAAGTTAAAAAGATGTGATGATAAGTGTAAGTGGAAGAATGCCTGTGTGCGCTTTATGCCTTCAATACACTTACACATCTACATACACACTAAACAAAAAATGAATGAAGCCAATATTGTCCAGAATGGTACATCAAGGTATCTGGTGTTATTCGAAAGCGTGTTTAGGCATCAAGATGTTGATACCCAACTATTGGTAGGGTATAGGTCTTTCATTGTCATTTCAAAATCCATTAATGGATGGCTGTCGTACCCCCCGAGCGGTATTTGTTTAAGGTGTGGTAATTTCTAGCTGACTTACCCATATCTCTCGAACCTAGAAATGTATGCTTAGAAACCACAATTGTTACTTGATTGATTCAGAACCCAACACAATGGAAACAGTGGATTTCCTTATGATAGCCATCTTAAAAATATATTAATAATATATATATATATATATATATATATATATATATATATATATATATAGATAAGCATGAAAAATCCAGCACTCAACAAATAACGAGACGAACTGAAGAACTCCATAACAGAAAGTCAGAAAAATAAATACAAGAGAAGTTCAATGTCGATCAGGACACATATACAATAAGAAACTACTAGACGTTTCGAGCAGGTCTACTGCCCTTGATCACTAGTGTAAAAATGAAAAAAGACATATATATATGTATATATATATATATATATGAATATAAAGGTCTTCATACACTTGTTTATGGTCGCTGATTGCAGTTTTATGTAAGGGGTCATCGGTTGTAGGGCCTACACGTGTATGTGTGTGCATGTGTGTGTGTGTGCGTGTGTAAACATGCAAATTAGAGGTAGGATCTATCATTTGTACTTGCCAGCCAACATAATGCCTTTTAATTTGTAATTTTTCAGGCTCATCGGACGAACGTGAACAATCATGCCCCATTCCAAGACTAGCACCCTTAGTAGAAATGTTCATAGGAAATGACTACACGACTTTAAATGGGCAATCAATATTCAGAGATGGAGACTTTATAACGTCACGATGCCAGGATCCAAAGTCACAACAGCTCCATGGTTCAGTTATACGTCGTTGTGAAGGTGGAAGGTGGACAGGTGATCCTGTTCGATGTGGTAAAGTGAATATGAAATGATTTCACGTGTATACAATATGAATAGGATATGTACTGAGTTATTTATATGACTGCATTGCCCTTTCGCCTAAACATTTTTGAAGGGAGGTCAGAAAAAGTTTTAGGTGGTTATGTGGGGACTATATATATACATATATAAAACGATAAGTCCAAAAAGGAACATCACCTGAAACAATTAGTATATAACCATTAGTGAAAAACAAGCAAGACTTACAATACAATAGAAAATAGCAAGTAAAAGCTCCATCCCAATTCTCTACGCAAATAGCCATACAGAAGCAACGGGTTATCAGAAGAATAGAAGATTACTAGCCCGAAACTAAATCCGCTACCAATGGTTTACAAAAATGCTGCAGTGGTAGTAATTGAATACATAGATAAAGATGAAACTGAAACCAAAAGCGTAAGAAAGGAAAATAGGAAGCATCTATGTACCAAAGCAGAAAGAACAAGAGAGGAGATAGTCCATACGTTTAAGCAACTCGGTCTCAAGGTAACTACTGAGTGTAACCTGAAAACTGTGAACTTTTAAGACGTCACCCTGGACCTAAGATCATGGGTTTCCAAGCCTTTCCGAAAACCCAGTGACGCCCCATGTGTATTTATGCTCATTCCAATCATTCACCGTCCACAATCAGAAACATCTCAACTGCTGTGGAAAAAAGACTGTCTGAACTCTCATGTAATGCTCAGGTGTTTGATAGTATTGCTACAGAATACGGCCAGGCTCTAAAGAGCAGTGGGTTTAGTGGCCAGCTAGAGTTTAAAACAGGGGAAAGGTGCATAAGAGAAAACCTTGTCACGGTTAAAGAAATGTTATCTGGTTCGACTCCCCCCCCCCCCCCCCCAATATAGTTGTAATGTAAAAACCGATGTAGGG
>CM055967.1:457500-475000 GCA_029531755.1 Holothuria leucospilota | reverse complement strand
CCCTCATAGGGTAAGCAGGGTACATTAGGTCAAACCTCTTAGGGTAAGCAAGGGTACATTAGGTCAACCCTCATAGGGTAAGCAGGGTGCATTAGGTTAGGCCTCTTGGGGTAAGCAAGGGTATGTTAGGTTAACCCTCTTAGGATAAGAAAGGGTACATTAGGTCAACCCTCACAGGGTAAGCAGGGGTATATTAGGTCAACCCTCATAGGGTAAGCAAGGGTACATAAGGTTAACCCTCATTGGGTAAGCAAGGTTACATTAGGACTTGCACTGATGAAACACCCAAAGAATCAATACTAACCAGGCTTAGCATCTAAACAAGGCAGGTTATTTCTACTCATGAGAACAATACTAAATTTGCTAAATTCTTGGAATACAGCAATCATTTTAACTTCCTTAAATGGATCTACTTCTATCCAGATTATTCCCACCCATCATCTTCTGAACCTCTTTGAAGAATTGAAAAAACAAAGCTTATAATCACGAGGGAAAAAACAAGAGCCCAATGGGCACTGTGGTTCCTTGCTGAATGTAATGAAACTGAGCCAACTACTGAATGAACCAGTATTTCTGTTGATTCACAAAATCTGCTCTGTAGACAATGCACATCTTGTATTAACACATTCAAGCATAAATAAATTGTTCTGAAGAAATACAGCCTACAGGCACTTCAGGGGATATCAACACAGACAGCATACAGTTACAATTTGTTTTATTCAATTAAAGCAATCACAATTCATGCACGCTCAATGGTATCTGATCCAAATGATCAGTAACTTGGTTCTCTTTATAAAACTAACAACCCATAGTAGCATTTAATTAATCAATTCTAATTTCCAATTCCTGCAAGCTCACATGTCCTAATCTAAGGACAAATGTTGTCTGTCTAGTGAACTTTCACAACAGTCCTCTGCTATGTGGGCAGAGAATCTTCTGCAATATTAAAAAGTAGTACTTGATGCACATTTTCATAATGGCAGGATTATGGATTAAAATCATAATACTATAATTTCAATTAAAATTGAGATACTTGGCATCTCTGAAAGATGTCCCACATCTTTCAGTCAATGATACAGTTTTGTGCTTGTATTTTTTGACTTTAGGAATTCTTGGGAATTTGCTTTTTGGCATCTGGTGATTTCAACTCTGACATCCAACAAATCTCATATGGGTTTTCTGCTAGATTTAATGCAACACCTCAAAGCAAAAATCTATTCAAGCCTCCTACACTGAGATATAGAGTTGAAAAGGTTTGCAGAGTTTGACCTCCAGTGACCCCAGATGACCTTTGGTCTCCACCAAAATTTTTTCCCCACCATAAGGCATCCACTAAGTATGAAATTTATCCAAGCTTCCTACCTTGAGATATTGTGCTAACAACAAGGTTATCAGTTTTTTACCCTTGGTGACCCCAGATGACCTTTGACCTCCACCCAAAACTGTATGGCACAGCTTCTCACTATGGTGGATCTATATACCAAGTATGAAATCTATCCAAGATTTTTTCCTTGAGATATTGCGTTAACAAGGTTTTCAGTATTTGACTCTTAGTGACCCCAAATGACCTTTGACCTCCACCAAAAATGACAGGATTCATCTTCTTACCATAAGTCATTTACATACCAAGTATGAAATCTATCCAAGCTTCCTACCTTGAGATATTGTTTTAACAACAAGTTTTCAGTGTTTGACTGCTGGTGACCCCAGATGACCTTTGACCTCCACCAAAAGCTACAGCATTCATCTTCTCTCCATAATGCATCTACATACCAAGTATGAAATTTATCCAAGCTTCCTACCTTGAGATATCGTGCAAACAAGGTTTTCGGTCTTTGACCCCTGGTGACCCCACATGACCTTTGACCTCCACCAAAAACAATAGGGCACACCTTCTCACTATGACAGATCCATATACCAAGTTTCAGTTTAGTCCAACTTTCCCTTGTTGAGTTACAGCGTACCGAAGCAAGTGTCACACACACACACACACATACTTGTAAATGCTGCCAAACGGGGACGCCTGTATTTTACCATTCCACCGTGGACGTCCTTAAATAAAGCTCATAGCATGCATACTGCAAGAAAAAGATGTCCTTTGGAACAGCAAAAAATGAGGGCGCTCAAAATGTTTCCATTCGAAGCATACTTATCTAATTGTGAGTGTGTATGTGATTTTCCACAGGTAACCGTGGACATAACATGATACACACGCTTACCTGCAAACGAGGACGTACCACAACACTATCTCAATGGGGACTGTTAATATATTTCGTTAAATTCAATAGATATCTGCATTGCTGCATCATTTTGACCAAAGAGGCTATTTAAAACCATTGTTTCAAACGAGGACGCGTCCCCAATTCATGTGCGTCCCCGATTGGTAGGTGTGTATTCATAAAAACGTCCCCGATTGACGGCATTTACAAACGCACACCCACACACGCACACACACACACATACACGCCAAGCTGACTACATAGGTTCCTTTTGCTAACGCAAGGAACCAAAAACACTTCACACAATTTTTTTTTTATTATATACAAATGGAAGCAGGCTATGAAAGTCATTCTGTTTTGCCTGCAAATAGGGGATGTACCACTCATACCAGGCATATACCCAATTCATAACTAGGTATT
Organism: Holothuria leucospilota; assembly: GCA_029531755.1. Classification (NCBI taxonomy): domain Eukaryota; kingdom Metazoa; phylum Echinodermata; class Holothuroidea; order Aspidochirotida; family Holothuriidae; genus Holothuria; species Holothuria leucospilota. Next base: position 472,361 of record CM055967.1, on the reverse strand, counting down.
AACCATGCACAGGCTTCTTGAACCTCTATGTTGAGATTTAGCAACCACTTCACCGAAAATTTTTTAAAGTCGCCCAAAATTATCAATGAAAATGCTGAATACCTTGAAAAGGCCCTATACCATTCTCAAATTGATTGAGGGGCAGTTTCTGACATGAGCAGTTAACCATAGTCGAAGCTGTTGCAGGGAATAACTTAGTATTCAAATTCTGCATAGCAGTTTTGAGAATTTTTCCCTTCTGTAGTGTAAAATCACTGGAAACCCTATGGTTATGCATGAAAAAAGTGCTACACATTTTTGCATTTGTGTAGCAATTTGGCCAGCTTGTGTAGCAAAATGTGATGCGATACCAGATAAATTATTCCCTGTGTTGATCTATTTAGAGCAATTTAATTTCAACCAATCAGTGGCCAGAACACAGGGTATTCTCCACAATGTTAAATTTTTGTAAACATTCTGCAGGGCTACACTGAGTGCACACAACATGATAGCTGTAAGTTGCACACTTCATACACATTACTACACTGGGCTTTCACATATGATACATGTGTTCCTGTTGTTTACAACACAAACATTATCCACCTATACAGACAAACACTACTATAGCCTTTTGAGGAAGAAGAGTCTGTATACTGTACACAGTGCAGTGTATGCTGTACACTGTATGATGTATACAGTGCAGCACACTGTAGCCCTGCTGCTGAAATCTAGAAACCCTGCAGTGAGTCAGTTGAATACAATTTTGACGAATAGCGCCATATTGCTGCATACAGGTTTTCACTATACAGTTCTGTTTGAAACTTCACCAATATTCACAGCATCAATATTGTTTTATCATAGTATTTCGCACATGGCCAGTGTTGATTGGCATTGTAATGGCAAATTTTGCACCAATCAAGGCTCACTTAACTAGCAAACAAACATCATTTGAATGGGGCTGCCCGGCGTTTTCGTCTTACCGTCAGAGGGCGCTATCATATGGTTCCTACTCGAGTCCTTTAATACGATAAACTATGTAGGAACCCTAAATCCTAGAAAGATATTACAAACATAGATCACCCAATCCGGACAGTATATCATGTAAAAAAAAATATATTATGCATGAGATGCAAGTCTCAAGGCACGAATGTGATACAAAACCCAAGAAAACATAAGGATTTGTTGCATAGATACCATCAAACTCCTATAGGCCTACCTACACTGTAAGACGCGCTGACTCTGTATGGAGGCCTAAATACCGACACGGAAATGTGGATTTGAATGCGCGTCGTTCCATACAGTGATCTGCGTCCAAAACTAAGAACGCGCTACAGAAAATTTCATTGTTAAAGTAGTTGGCGTGTGTACCTTTAACAACGCGTTCTGTACTCGCATAATACCGTCATTTCTCTGTGTATAATCCGGAAATGATTGACTAACACTACTGCGCTCTTGGAAAGCGAACGTTTTGGTTGCTTTTCCGTTGTTAGCGCGTAAGAATTTAAATGCATGTATAAAGGTGCGCTAGTGAAAGTACCATAGAAACTGACCAATTGTTTTCAAAGTACTAATTAGGAAAGCTCCTAAAATTAAAAAAAAAAGCTCCATGTGGGTTAAGTGGAATTTATTGAGGAACGATACATCTAGTACAACTACGGGCTATAGCCGAGCGATCTATCTGTGACTCGGGCTGCAGCGAGCTAGCTACTAAGCCGTTATAGACCCATATTAGGGATATGTAGTCTTCTTTTATTCTTTTTGGATATTTTAACCCTCCTGACCATTATCTCTTGTTTTTCTTTGGGTTCTGTCTAGGAACAATTTCTTGCTGCGTACTACAACCAGAAAGCTCGTATTTTCAGCTTCAACGACAGTAACAGAAAGCACGTAGGCCTAGATGACAATAACAAGCGCATAATTTGTTTACAAACTTCGCGGTTGCGCTTGAGTTTCGCGCAACTGGTAGGAACCATATGAGAGCGCCCTCTGTCGATTTTCACTCGGCCGGGCAGCCCTATTACAAGATATCAAAGAAAAACATTTGAGAGAAAAATGTTAAACTTGAGTTGTTTTTAAGAGGAAATCTATTTAAACCTTTAAGCATGACAGCCCTACTGCTTCTCTACATGGGCTTAATGCACCACTAATATGAATCAAACACCCTTTCTGCTTTACCTACAAGTAACTTAGGAACAGCTGATTGCAATGACACTTTCAAGACAAGAGAGTACACTGGTGCTTGACATTTCTGTAACTGACAAACTGTGAACTTTTTGATTTTCCAAAAACTAGACCATGTTACCTGTCATCTTCATTTATGATAATTCTGGTTGTGTCATTGAATTGTGAGGCTACACATTTCTTCCTCTTGGATCACATACAATACCACTCTAATCAAGTATCTTTTTCACACACAGCCCACTTCCTAGACTGATCTGAGAATTCCATATGCAAACATAATGGAATTCTAATGTTCCCCTCTTTCAACAATCATAACTCCTGACCTCAGATACTACCTATCTCAAATAGAGTCTTACAAAATGAAATTCCTTCATTACCTTGATGAAATTGCTAAGTTCTTCCTCCCTTCTTCGAGTGAGTTGATCTATTTCTGCCTGGCAGGTTAGGCATGGCTGGAGAGAGAGATGGTTGACAACTGGCCCTCCTCCAAATCTAAAAGGTCAGAATCGATAGAAACATCTTGTGTCATTCACAAATCTCCTGAAAAGCAATCTTCTTTTAACAGACATTACATTGAAATGCATTCAAACAGGGTTGCCAGCAGGGATTGCCTCCTGGGCATGAAAAATTTATCGACCGCCGGCTTGGGGCAGGGGTCTAACCCCCTCCCCTTTGGAAAAATTTTGAATATTTGAGGGTCCTCAGATGCAATTTACTGCAACTATTGTGCAAATTTTTAAGAAAATCCCTGCAACATTTTGGAGTTTTTTAAGGTGAACAAATAAAGGGTTCTATCCTTGGATTCAACTGATGGGTTAGTAACACAGCTCTAAGTTAGGCTGTAGCCTAGGCCTAAGCCTAGCCTATGCCCTAGGCCTAAAGCTATGAAGGAAGTTTCAAAAGGATGAAAGGACCAACACACACAAACAAATATACAAATACTGTATGAACACATCATGGAGTAGGAAGAGTCAAATTTAGCTCCTACCTACTACTTCCTATTTGTCGCCAGTTTCTATTACCGTTAATCATTAGGATTAACGTAAGGCCTAACGCTAGGCCTATGCTATTCCTGTGACATCTACTTTCCGTACATATTCAGAGAGATAAACTCCCAGGTAATCTTCGTTTTCCAGTCACTTCTAATAAGTCCTAAATCTACTGTAGGCTATTCTTGACTCCTACGTCAATTACTTTCTTTCCACTTCCATTTCGAATGATTATGATCGCACTACTAGTCTCGTGTAACGTACATGTCAGCATCTGAGCATGTAGTATAGTAACAACTTTAAAGTTGCTAACGACAATTTGTCATCGTGCTGAGTGCTGGCACACAGTCATTACACACAATGCCGCCCTGTTAGGCTGCCGTTTGTTTGCACTAATGAATATTACACTAGCCTGTGCACTGAGCAACACCTATGCATGTAGAATGAGCAAAACACTTAAACTTGTGCGTAAATACAGTACAGTGCAGTGCCGTTACAACACACACTTAGCTAGGCAACTGCTAATCTAGCCTTCTTTGACCAGTCGCTTTTCTTACTTATATTATACGTATGTACAAACATTGTAGGGCTTGCAAAATACAATAGCATGAACGTATGTTCTGTATTTTTACATTGGGGAAAGTCCCGCCCAGGCCGGCATTTGGCTTCGGCTTTACTTCCAATCGGGGACGGAAGCAATGTGTGAGCCGGAGCCATACTGAAAGTCGGACGAAAGCCGGAATTCCGGCTACTGCCGGAAGTCTGGCAACCCTGGTTCAAAAGTACACCCAAGTAAATTCCTAATTGAAACAGAATGTCTTTACATGACAATCATATACTGAGAACTTGCAAAGTGTATTCCCGCTATTAAAAGTTGATCACCCAGATGCACCAGCTACTTCACATATTCTTAAATTTCATTCCAAGGTTAGAAATGGTATCCTACATTTGTTGGAATTTAAAGTTTCCCTAATGAACTATACAAAACTTATAAATAACTAAGCAAAGATTATCAGTTTCCCACAATTGCTCTCCATTATTGCATGCTGTGGGTCATCCAATTATCACTGGCATCCTGTCTGAATCAAGTGACATAATTCTTTCCTTGAATGTTTCTTGATGTACATGGCATGATTTGATCTTCACTTGAGCTACTTATGTCTGCTGAGTCATTTAGACAGAAAAAAGACTTGATCAAAAGTTTTTACTGAAAGTTTGCTGAAAACTGCAGCCAGAGCTACAAACTGTATGTTTTCTTTTGTTCTGTTGACATAACCTACTTGAACAAGAACTGTGCAGGTTGCTGATATTAACTGCTACTACATTCCATGTTGTGGGTTTTGTCATCACTCTACCCTTGCACTGTGTGCACAGTGAAAGCATGGCAGTAGTATTACCATGGTGAGAGGCTAAGAGCAATTCATGTCCTGAACAAATACTTAATACAGTACAGTAAAACCCCAACTGTCAGAACATGTCAGGACTGAAGGTAGTTCAAATAATTAAAAATTCTCATAAATGGTGTGTCAAGGTTAAGATTCAAGTACTGTGCATATGATCCCTAAGAAAGTGTGCCAAAACATCTCCCAAATATTGATACAGCTTGAAGAGTTTAAATGTTAAAAAATATTTAATGCAACTTATATTTTATGACCAACAATATGATAAACAAGTTTGCAGTAGACTCAGAGATTTTATTCCCAAAATGCAAGCTTAAGGGTTGTCTGCATGTCTACTACTTTTTGATGCATTTCATGTGTGCATGTGTCAAAAGGAAGCTCTAACTATCTTGACAGGTATCCAGAAAATAAATTTGGCATAAATTTCAAAAATTTACAGACACCAATATAAACACAATGTAGCAGACTTTAAAAATCCATTGGCATTATTTTTCTACTCTCAACTTTTGTTCTTTTTAGACACAAAGCCCACTACGATAAATACTTTTCAAAGTTCCTGGAACCAGATCTTAAGCAATTCTAATGTTTTAATATGTATGAGATATTAAGCCTGTATCACTCATGTTTCCAAGCAAGAATGGAACAATATCTCACAGAATTTGTCTTTTAAATTTGAAATAGTCAAAAATCGTTCTTCTCTGGCCAGATGAGTATTGTTTGCCTCTAAATTTTAAAGCCTTGAAAGATTGGAGTACACTAACTAAATTATGCTAGATACTAGTCTGGCAAAACTGAGAAGCAGGTTTGGATTAACAGGGTTTAGGATTTATGATGAGGTTCCAATAAACAGGGTGTCACTGAAGTTTACTGCTATTCTATGAGAGGGTAGCACCCTTGCAATGTGTGCAGTATGCTTTGGTGCAGTGGCCCACATTTTCCATGACTTTAGTTAAGCCGGCTGACAAGGTCCTGCACTGATCTTCACCAGGTTACATAATGAAGAGCATATGTAGAAAAGGCAACTTTTAAGAGTGAAAATGTCTACCGAACTATCTGCCCAAGACTTGGGGTGAGCAAATTCTTTTCTCTAGGCAGACTTTAAAAGCTTGTCAAAAGGACTTAAATGGCAACAAAGCAGTTTCTGGTTACCATTCAATGTCCGAACCACCCTTTGCCATACCCATTAAAGTGGGCATGACACGGCCAAAATAACTTCTGTGTATTGCAAGATTGGGTACAGTATTGTAAAAATATCATCTCACACACAATTAAAACCGGCGCAGTTCGGCATAAATAGAATTTGAAGAAAAACGTCCAGAAATCCAATTTCGAAAAATGCCGCAACAATCTTGAGACGTGCTCACATACTTTTTTTAGCTTTTGGATTTCAGATGGCTGAGTCTGGCCTGCAATTGGGAATTCACAAGGTCGTATTACTGTGTTTATAGACGTAGTTTAGTCGGGAAAACATTCGCTTCATTTCAAGCTGTACCCAAAGAATATTTACTGAGAAACGTACTTTGGCCGTGCCATACCCACTTTAAATAAAAAGTTTGAAAAATGCTCCATTACCAAAATAAAAAGCAAGTACATGACATAGTACGAACATTATTGCATTGTGCCTTGTAGTCATATAACAATAAAACTCATCACCCTCACCTGTTGTGGAGGGCTTCCCAGACTGACTGTGGAACTTTAACAAAGAGTTTGTCGACAACTGCAGCTTTGTGGGGAGGTACAGCTGGTGGTAAGAAAAATGGTCATGAAAAGTCATTCTCTGGGAAAATAAACTTGAAGAAGCTTAATGATATCTCATGATGTCAAGACAAATGTGGTGTGACATATTCTTGGATTTGGAGGAAGGATGAAGAGGACTGGAGTTTTATGGTGTGGGTTATAATGGGTAAACTAAAAGTGTTGCCCTTCTTCAATCTCATCGAGATGACCACTACTTCTAATAGCTTGGATGGTTCAATAAATATTCAATTGTGAGCAATGATAAAACCAAATATATGAAAAATTATGACAAATACAAAAGCTTCCTACTTGCTTTTTTCAAACTATTGAATCCCATATGTGACATTCATTGAGACGGTCAGCCTCAAGCTCCTCCCACACTTGTGGGTCAACTTACTTTATAAAAAAATGGCCTTAAAAACTGAATACTCAAGTGTCAAAGCTTTCCAGAGATACATTTAATAGGTTAACCAGAAAGCCCAAAGGCTTAGTGATTCCTTGCCGAATGGGGATGTTTTGTTGCACTGAGGTTTATCCCTCAAATTTACAAGTATCACAAGTATTCAACATCCCTGTCTTGAAATGTCATGTTTTTAAATGCATTTGGTATTTGACCTCTGACCTCCAATGGACCTTGGTTCTTGGAAATTCTTGGGAAATTTTGCTTTTTGACCTCTGGTGACCCCAGATGATGATCTTGGGAATTCTTGAGAAATTTTGCTTTCTGACCTTTTGTGACCCCAGATGACACTCTTGGGAATTCTTGCCTTTTATGTCTGGTGACCTCATGACAATCTTGGGAATTGTTGAGAAATTTTGCTTTTTGACTGCTGGTGACCCCAGATGACAATCTTGGGAATTCTTGGGAAATTTTGCTTTTTGACCTCTGGTGACCCCAGTAACAATCTTTGGAATTCTTGGGAAATTTTGCTTTTTGACCTCTGTGACCCCATATGATAATCTTGGCAATTCTTGGGAAATTTTGCTTTTTGACCTCTGGTGACCCCATATGACGATATTGGGAATTCTTGGGAAATTTTGTTTTTTGACCTCTGGTGACCTCAGATGACCTTTGACCTCTACCACAAACAATAGGGTCCTTCCTCTCAACATGATAAATCTATATACCAAACATGAAAAGTGTCGGTCACTTCACTGGCAACTTGAGATATCGCGTTTACAAGACGTTTATGTTTTCCCAGTTTAACCTTCAGTGATCTCAGATGGCCTTTGACCTCTACCAAAAACAATAGGCTTCTTTCTCTTGACATGACAAATCTGTATACCAAATATGAAAAGTGTCCTTCACTACTATCTTGAGAAATTGTGATTACAAGGTTTTCAGTCTTTTACTTCTGGTGACCTCAAATGACCTTTAAACTTTACCAAAAGGAACAGGTTCTTCCTCTCAACATGACAAATCTATATACCAAATATGAAAAGTGTCAGTCATTGCTATCTTGAGATATCATGATTACAAGCGATTTACAAGGTTTCGAAGTTTCACCTTCGGTGACCTCAGATGACCTTTGACCTCTACCAAAAACAATAGGGTCCTTCCTCTCAACATGATAAAACCAAATATGAAAAGTGTCGGTCACTGCCATCTTGAGATACTGTGTTTACAAGCCGTTTATGAGGTTTTCGCAGTTTAACCTCCGGTGACCTAAGATGACCTTTGACCTCTACCTAAACAATAGGCTTCTTCCTCTTGACATGACAAATCTGTATACCAAATATGAAAAGTCTCCTTCACTCCTACCTTGAGAAATTGTGATTACAAGGTTTTCAGTCTTTTACTTCCGGTGACCTCAAATGACATTTGACCTTTACCAAAAACAATAGGGTTCTTCCTCTCAACATGACAAATCTATATACCAAATATGAAAAGTGTCTGTCATTGCTAACTCGAGTTATCGTGTTTACAAGCTGTTTTTGAGGTTTTCGCAGTTTAAGCTCCGGTGACCTCAGATGACCTTTGACCTCTACCAAAAACAATAGGCTTCTTCCTCTTGACATGACAAATCTGTATACAAAATATGAAAAGTGTCGGTCATTGCTAACTCGAGTTATCGTGTTTACAAGCTGTTTTTGAGGTTTTCGCAGTTTAAGCTCCGGTGACCTCAGATGACCTTTGACCTCTACCAAAAACAATAGGCTTCTTCCTCTTGACATGACAAATCTGTATACAAAATATGAAAAGTGTCGGTCATTGCTACCTGGAGATATCATGTTTACAAGGTTTTTGCTTTTTGACCTCTGGTGACCTCAGATGACCTTTGCCCTCTACCAAAAACAATATGGTTCTTCCTCTCAACATGACAAATCTATATACCAAATATGAAGTGTGTCGGTAATTGCTAACTGGAGATATCGTGTTTACAAGCAAGGCATCACATACACACACACATACACACACACCCACACACACACACACACACATACACACCATCACCATCGCATAGATTCCTTGCCTGCCTTCGGCAAGGAATCAATTAAGCAAGCTGAGGAGCAAAGAAGATCCATGCATACTAGTATTTAGTCACTAAACCCAACAGATGTGGCAGGTGCTGTTATACTATACAGTATAATGGAACTCCCAAATTCTATGCACCATAATGTATGTAGGTATCCCTACCAAAACCTAGTAATAAAGTAGGCACTGCTACCCTAAGGTAGAGGGTTCATAGAGGTAGAAGTGTATGTTACACAACCTGGTAATACCTAGGTCATAAGTTCATTAAGACAACCTGGTAATACCAGGTCATAAGTTCATTAAGACAACCTGGTAATACCTAGGTCATAAGTTCATTAAGACAACCTGGTAATACCTAGGTCAAAAGTTCACTAAGACAACCTGGTAACACCTAGGTCATAAGTTCATTAAGACAACCTGGTAATACCTAGGTCATAAGTTCACTAAGACAACCTGGTAACACCTAGGTCATAAGTTCATTAAGACAACCTGGTAATACCTAGGTCATAAGTTCACTAAGACAACCTGGTAATACCTAGGTCATAAGTTCACTAAGACAACCTGGTAATACCTAGGTCATAAGTTCACTAAGACAACCTGGTAATACCTAGGTCATAAGTTCATTAAGACAACCTGGTAATACCTAGGTCATAAGTTCATTAAGACAACCTGGTAATACCTAGGTCATAAGTTCATTAAGACAACCTGGTAATACCTAGGTCATAAGTTCACTAAGACAACCTGGTAATACCTAGGTCATAAGTTCACTAAGACAACCTGGTAACACCTAGGTCAAAAGTTCACTAAGACAACCTGGTAATACCTAGGTCATAAGTTCACTAAGACAACCTGGTAACACCTAGGTCAAAAGTTCACTAAGACAACCTGGTAATACCTAGGTCATAAGTTCACTAAGACAACCTGGTAACACCTAGGTCATAAGTTCACTAAGACAACCTGGTAATACCTAGGTACTAAGTTCCCTAAGACAACCTGGTAATACCTAGGTCATAAGTTCTCTACGACAACCTGGTAATAGCTAGGTCATAAGTTCACTAAGGCAACCTGGTAATACCTAGGTCATAAGTTCATTAAGACAACCTGGTAACACCTAGATCATAAGTTCTCTAAGACAACCTGGTAATACTTAGGTCATAAGTTCACTAAGACAACCTGGTAAATAAGTTCTCTAAGACAACCTGGTAATACCTAGGTCATAAGTCCTCTACGACAACCTGGTAATAGCTAGGTCATAAGTTCTCTAAGACAAGAAAGGTTTTTGTCATCTGAGGGCAAAATATGTTTCTCTCATTTAAACTGATCTCCAAAATTCAAAAGAATTCCAACTTTTACTATGTAATACTCTTCAGGCTTATTATCTAATATCAATGGTCCTGCAATATTTCAACTGGTTTCAAATGTCTCTTTTCCAGTTCAAATTTTATTCCAGTATAAGTGCATAAAGAATTTATAAACACGATAGGAACTTGTAACAATCAGAATGCAAAAATGCATTGAGGTTTCAATGAATTAATTTCACCAGACTTCACCAAAACTAGTACAGTACAAAAGCTCTACAAGGTAAATGTACTAGACTACTGTGATGCATTTGCACACTTTTGTATATTAAAAATATCTATTCATTCCCACCTAAGATACCAAGGGTTAGGGTAAATTTTACCATAAAGTTTCAAGGTTTCAAGCTTGAACTCTGGTAACCTTTGAACAAAAACCCTCCCTGCCCCTACCCCCTCCCCCAAAACAAAGTTCTTTTTCTTCATGCCATAACATCTAAGTGCTACATATCCATGCTTCTGATGTTAAGACATAAAGTATTCAAGAAGTTAAGTGATTGACCTTCAATAAACTTTGATCTCACCAAAAGCTATAGAGTTATTCCTCTTCATTACGATGCATACAAGCTAAGTATGAAACTATCCATACTTCCTTTCTTGAGATTTCATGTTCACAGGGTTTTCAGAGTTTGACATGGGGTGACCTTAGATGACATTTGGCCTCCACCAAAATGCAAGAGTTCTTCATCTCAATATGGGGATCACAGACCGAATATGAAAACTGGGCAAGTTTACCTTCTTGAAATATGGAGTTAAATGGACTAAGCAACAAGCACACACACACACACACACACACATGCCTATGCATACATGCACATAGACACACAGCTGGGTTTCTTAAACTGTTTCCTTACAAGGAGAATTTTACTTGGAGTACATGCTTTTTAGTCAATAGATAGCTTTGGTCTAAGTCTTACATATTCATCCCTAGCAGGTTCACTGACCTTAAACATGAGATTCTCACAATAACCTTGAGACTTTTCGCACAAAATTTAAGGGAACTCCATATTCTGTCAGTTGTAAACAATAATTATCATTAACCCCTAATAAGAAGTTGTGCTCCTCAATTTGACATTTCAGGAAAACTTGTTCACTAGTTGCTTGCTTCGATTAAACTAATGAACTTATATGAAGACTGAAAAGTGCAACATTTTTGTGAGCAGACAAACCTCCATGTTTACACAAAAAATCTGAGTTCGTGATTGGTCCAGGCTCCACAAAAGTGTTGAATTTGTTAAGCCATTTTAAGGAGATGTAAAACTGAATAAGGCTTTGCTGGAAAAGGAAAGAGTAAAAAGAGATATATATATATATATATATATATATATATATATATAGATCAAAGAAAGTAGTAAAAAGTGCTTAAAGTTTAGGAGAAAACTCCCCAACGTTTCGGGTACATACCCTTCATCAGGCGGCAAAATATCAACTGATCAGTAAAACGCGATTCAAATGAAACAAACAAACGCGTGCCTACACAACTCGACCAACGCACGTGCGTTGGCCGCGCTTACAGTGTGTATGTATACAGTGAAACAACGCAGTAAAACAATGCAACTGCGTTAGCTACAGTAAAGCTACGCAACTGCGTGAAATACAAAAACTGCGCAACTGCGTAAAATAACTAAAGCTGTAATGACGCAACCTTAAACGATTGACGCGCTCACAGAGTGTGTATGTACACAATAAAGCAACACAGTGAAACAATGCAACTGCGTTAAATACAGTGAAGCTACGCAACTGCGTGAAATACAAAAAACCGCGCAACTGCATTAAATAACTAAAAGCTGTAATGACGCAACCTAAAACGATTGACGCGCTCACAGAGTGTGTATGTACACAATAAAGCAACGCAGTGAAACAATGCAACTGCGTTAAATACAGTAAAGCTACGCAACTGCGTGAAATGCAAAAAAACTGCGCAACTGCGTGAAATAACTAAAAGCTGTCATGACGCAACCTAAAACGATTGACAAAAGACGGTCATGTAAAAAAAAAAAAAAAAAAAAAAAAGCACGCGTTTGGCAAGAAAATTAAAAGCGTTTGGAATGGTCACGGCCAAACCTGCAATAAAACAGTTACAAAAGTTCAAGTTTAACATTCAGTCCATTAGGGGTGAGGGTCCCGAGCTTCATAATTAACCGGTTTTCTGCAATTAAACGATCGCGGTCGGAACCTCGGCATGATATTGCTGCCGTGACCATCAGGTCCTGTATCGAGCAAACTGACGGGGGGTTGAAATGATTAGCTACTGGAATGCCAGAAAAGTTTTGCTTGATGGATCTTAAGTGTTCCGTAACTCGATCAGCCAGGCGACATTTCATTTCACCCACATACAAAATGGTACAACGCCTACAAGTTACAATGTACACTACGTTAGTGGATGTACAAGTAAAATGCTGGTTAATATTAAAGCGGTTGTTGTTGGGACCCACAACAGAGAGAAACCTGTCATGGCTAACTACTTTGCAAGTATTACATCTGACGCGATTGCAAGGATACGTCCCCGGAGCATCGGGCATTAATGGTTGGGGATGAGAGGCCCGAACTAAGTGATTAGAAATATTTTTCTCATTTCTAAATGCAGTGATAGGTGGTTCAGGGAAATACTCACGGGTAGAAGGATCTTGTTGGAGGATTTCTACGTTCCTATAAATGGATTGAACAATGGGACGTACGGATGGGTGATAAGACACGACCAAAGGTATTCTGGTCGAGGACTTTACGTTCGCTGTTTTAGGGATCATGGTTGTAGCTCTGTCTATTCCTTGAATACGACCTAAGGCCTTCGTGAGTACCTTTCGTGGGTATTGTCGTTTTTCAAAGAAGGACATTATCTCTTGAGAGGCCTTAGCAAAATCTGTGTCATCGGAGCAAATCCGTCTTGCTCTTAATAGTTGAGAATAAGGGATTGAGTTGGTGCAAGACCTAGGGTGGTTGGATGAATAGAGTAAGGTAACTGTGGGAGTCAGTGGGTTTAAAATAAATATTAGATTTGAGTTTTCTGCTACATATCGACAGCTCCATATCTAAAAAGACTACCGAAGTGTCGGAAATGCAGTTTGTGAATTTCAAAAAAGGGGAAAAATTTCCAACAAAGTTAATGAACGTCTCCAATTCACGACGAGATCCTGAAGCAACACCGACAATGTCATCGATGTATCTTTTGTAGAAGATGGGTGTACTGCCACTGAAGCTTGAGAATAGCTGCTCCTCAAAGTGTCCCATGGTGAGGCAGGCTACGGATGGTCCCATCTTCGTACCCATAGCCACTCCCTTCACTTGGTGGAAAAAGCCAAGATGACCACCTTAGACCACCTTCCTGATGAATTCTCTCTCCGTAGAGATGTGTCTGCATTTTGCAGGAGACTCCGTCTCCGGTTCCATTTTGGCAATGCCAAGGAAACAGACAACACTCCCTCAGAGGATGTTTTTCAGTCGTTGCAGACTAAAAGGTCTCTTTGGACGCCTAAACCAGGGGAAAACAAAATACTGGACAATGTCATCGAGTCAATTAATAATGATATGGGGCGTCTCCTTCCACCCAAACGGACCCCACTTCGAAACATTTCCCTTGAAGAACAAAAGGCTATCTCGTCCCTTAAGAAAAACAAGGATCTAGTCATTAAGTCTGCTGATAAGGGAGGGGCCACTGTCGTGTGGCGCAGGGACCTCTACACCGCAGAAGCCGAGAGACAACTATCAGATGAAACAGCTTATGTTGAACTGCTGGGGGACCCTACAAGTGAAATTCAAAACTTGGTCAAAAACACTGTCACCTCTCTCATTAGTCAAAGGTACCTTCCTGACTCTGCCAAAGCACTGATTCACCCTTGCCCACAAATTTCCAACTTTTATCTCCTACCCAAAATTCACAAAATTAATAATCCCGGTCGACCAATTGTGTCCTCACATAGCTGTCCCACTGTGCTTATTTCAGAGTACATAGACTCTGTGCTCTCTCCATTAGTGTCCAAATTACCGTCGTTTGTCCAGGATACCCCTCATTTTCTTAGACTAATTCAAGACTTTGAGTTTCCAGAGGGACCTGGCGAACGATTGCTATTTACCATGGACGTATCCAGCCTTTATACGTCCATTCCTCACCACGCTGCTCTAGCAGCAATGCACCATTACCTTGACCAACGTCAAGATCCCAGTATTCCCACCACCACTTTCCTTCGTCTGGCTGAACTAGTCTTGACTCAGAACTGTTTCCAGTTTAACTCTCGCTTTTTCCGCTAAGTGAAGGGAGTGGCTATGGGTACGAAGATGGGACCATCCGTAGCCTGCCTCACCATGGGACACTTTGAGGAGCAGCTATTCTCAAGCTTCAGTGGCAGTACACCCATCTTCTACAAAAGATACATCGATGACATTGTCGGTGTTGCTTCAGGATCTCGTCGTGAATTGGAGACGTTCATTAACTTTGTTGGAAATTTTTCCCCTTTTTTGAAATTCACGAACTGCATTTCCGACACTTCGGTAGTCTTTTTAGATATGGAGCTGTCGATATGTAGCAGAAAACTCAAATCTAATATTCATTTTAAACCCACTGACTCCCACAGTTACCTACTCTATTCATCCAACCACCCTAGGTCTTGCACCAACTCAATCCCTTATTCTCAACTATTAAGAGCAAGACGGATTTGCTCCGATGACACAGATTTTGCTAAGGCCTCTCAAGAGATAATGTCCTTCTTTGAAAAACGACAATACCCACGAAAGGTACTCACGAAGGCCT